>JAODAL010071532.1:0-15492 GCA_025379985.1 Phyllomedusa bahiana
CTGGATTCAAGGAAACCGGGGAAATGAGAAACGCAAGGCATTTTAAGCCCAGGGCTGGGTCAAGCCTGAAGCACAAAAAAAGTTTTCCCGGGTTTCGTTTTCCAGATCGAGCAATTTTAAAGGGAAAGGAAACCACGGGCCAAGGCGAAAAAAACCTGTTCCACCCTCAGGGGTTGGGGGGGACTAGTTTAGAAAGGTTTCAGCGTTGTCCCGCAGTTTTCCGGTCATTGGGTTCTGCGCAGGGGGAAAACAGACCCTGGTTTCCGGTCGCCCAAGAACACTGCCCCATGCGGGATAAAATTTTTAAGGTTTTTTCCCTATTAGGGAAATTTTATTAAAACTGAAAACTCCCCAGGTAGCTGGGGTATATGTATGTATGTTTTTAAAAAATATTTTATATTTTATATATAAATTAAAATATTAATTATACCCCACTCCCCAGATAGGGGGGTATTTTTATCACTCACAGGGTTGGTGTGGTTTTATTATTTTTCACTCACAGATAAAGGGGGGTGTATATTTTTTATTTTAAAAATTTTTTATATAATTTTAAAATATATAAACCAAAAGATAGGTGTTTTATTTATAAAATTTTCATCACAGATTTTTTGTGTATATTTTTTTTATTTTTTATAAATACAGAAGGGGGGTTTTTATTATTTTTAAAAATCCAGTTTGGGGTTTTAATAAATTTTTATCCCCAAAAGTTTATGTGGTTTTTTATTTATATTTTTTTATTTATACTCCCCCGTTTTGGGGGTGTATATTTATAACAATCAACCGATAGGTGTGGGTTTTTTTTATTCTCACAATAGGTTGTTTTATTATTTATACTCCCCAGGAAAAAGGGGTTTTAATTTTTAAAATTTTCTCACGTTTGGTGGGATATATATAAATAAATCACAGGGTAGGTTGTTTTTATATAATATATATAATATTAAACTCACTGATAGGTTTTGTGGAAAAATATTTATTTTTATTTAAAAAAACTCCCCAGATAGGGGTGTAAATATTAACTCACAGATTTGGTGTTTGGATATATATATATATTATATATAACACTAAAAGTTTGGGTGTTTTTTAAATATAATTTATTACACTCCCCGTTTGGTTGTGTAAATTTTTTATATTTTATAAAATTTTCATCAAAAGTTTGGTGGGGTATTTTTATTTATATATATATTTTTTAATATACCTCAAAGATAAGGGGGGTATATTTAAAACACTCACAGTTTGGTGTGGTTTTTTTAAAATTTCACTCACAAAATAGGTGTGTGTATATTTTATATTTATATACACTTTCCCGATTGGTTGTATATATAATTTTCTCCAAAATAGGTAGGTGTTTATTTTTTATATTTAAATTTATAATTTTAAATCACAGAAAAGGTTGTGTGTTATATATATTCCTCACAGATTGGTGTGTGGTTTATTTATATTTATATATATACCTCCCAGGGTTGGGGTGTGTGTTTTATTGTTTATATATATATTACCTCACAGATAGGTGTGTGGGATTTATATTTTATATATATTTAATTTTTCTACAGGTTTGGAGGTGTGTGTGTATATTATATTTTATATTTTCACTCCAGATAGGTTGGGGTTTAATAAAAAAAAATTTTTTAAAACTCCCTTTGGGGTGGTGTAAAAATTTATTTTTATATTTATATATGTTTTAAAATATATTATTTTTTTTACACTCAGGTGGTGTTTATATATAAATTTTATATACACTAGATGGGGGTTGGGGGTTTTTTATATATTATAAAACTCACGATTGGTGTGTGTTTATATATTAAAATTTATATATATTTCACTTTACAGGGTAAAGGGGTTGTATTTTTAATTTTTATAAAATTTTTTTACACTCACGATAGGGGGTGGGTTTTATATTATATATATAACACCAAAAGATTTGTGGTGTATAATTTTTTAAAAATATTTTAAAATACAATCACAAAGGTGTTTGTTTTTTATTTTAAAATTTAATAAACTACAGAAAAGGTGTGTTTTTTGTATAAATATATATATATATATAAATATAATATAAATATATTTCTCACAGATAGGTTGGGGTGTATAAAATATAATATATATAAATATATATATATAAAATTTTTATACCTAAAAAATTGGGGTGTTGGTGTGTATAAATTTTATTTATATATACACTCACAGTTAAAGGGGGGGTGTAATATTTTTTTATACCCCTACAGATAGGTTTTGTGGGGGTTAAAATTTTTTATATAACACCACAGGAAAAGGTTGTGTGTATAATATTTATTAAAAATATATTTATTTAAATACACTCACAGGGGTGGGGTATGTATATATTTTTTTTATTTTTTCACCACAGATAGGTGTGTGTTTGTATAAAATAATATAACACTCACGATTGGGGTTTTGGGTGTTTAAAAAATAATTTAAAAACTAAAGTAGGTGGGGGTTGTGTATATATATAAATATTTCACTCACAGATTTTTTTGGTGTTTATATTTATTTAAAACACTCACAGTTTTTTGTGGTGTTTATATATATTCCCTCACAGATAGGTGTGGTTGGGGGTATTTTTTAAATTTTAAAATTTACCCCTCAAAGTTTTTTGGGTGTGTTTTATATAAAATTTTTTTATATATACACCCCGTTTTTTTGTGTTTTGTGTATAAAATTTATTTTTATTACACATAAAAATAGGTTTTGTGTGTGTTAAAATTTTTTAACCAATTTACAGATAGGTGTGTGTATTTTAATTATAAAACACTCCCCAGTTAGGTGTGTGTATTTATATATAAATTTATAATTTTTTTATTTTTTATTGTATTTATATTTTCAATCCCAGATAGGGGGTTTGTGGGGGTGTATATATATATTTATATATACCCTCCAAAAGATTGGGGGGGTGTGTGTAAAAAAATTTTTTTACAAAAAACGATAGGTGTGTGTTTTTATTTATACCTCACAGGGGGGTGTGGGAAATTTTTTTAATTTACACCCCACCAAATTTTTTGTGGGGTATATTATTTATTTATACATCACAGGTAGGTGGGGGTGTGTATTTTAATATTTTTCAAACATCACAGGTAAAGGGGTTTTTTATATATTCACAGGTAGGTGGGGGGTGGGATGTGTGTGTGTTTTAAAAAATTTTTTATATATTTTTAAAATTTTCAAAAACCACCCCTTTAATTTTAGGGGTTTTTATTTGGTTTTGAAGAAAAGGGGAACGGCCCGCAACCCGATGGATTAAAAAAAAGGGAAATCTTTTATTCCAAAAAAGGAAATTCAAAAAAGCAACTTTCAGCCCCTACAATGTGGCCCCTTTTTCCCCAAAAAGCTTTCTTCTATTTCCCGGCTTTGCTTTGGGGGGGTTCAAAGGTTACACAACCAGTGGACTGGTGATGCACCGAAATTTGGGTATTTACCCTTTGTGGAGTTTGGGTGCTGCTCCATTTTTTTGTTTGGTTTTTCTATATAGGTTATATCTCACGACATTTTTTAGTTCTTGCAGGAGGTGATATATAATCAGGTGTTTAATACTACAGGTAGCTGGTGTGTGTGTTATGATATTATTAATATATATTTTTTACACACACACACACAATAAATTTTAAACAGAATAGGGGTAATATCCAGGTTTCAATTATCTCCGTTATGTATAAACCCATTCCCCTCACCAAAGCCACCCCAAATCACTGATCCCCATCACCAAAGCCCCCGGCAACATACCTCCACCAGCACCAAAAACTCCCAACCATCACTGGTCCCCGCCGCACCAAAGCCTCCCAACCATCACATGAACCTCCACCAGCGCCAAGCCACCCCGACCATCACAGACCTCCACCAGCACCAAAACCTCCCAACCATCACATACCTCCGCCACACCAAAAACCAATCCAACCCCATGACCCCCCAGCCCCAAGCCCCCCAGGCATCACTTACCTCCACCAGCACCAAAACCCCAGACCAAAACACAGACCCCACCAGGCCAAAAACCCCCCCAGAGCTACATGACCTCCACCGCCCAAAAAAACCCCCAAACCTACAGAACCTTACCCGCACCAAAGCAACCCCGAGCACAGACCTCCACCCACCAAACCAACCCCAAACCCTCTCATGACCTCCACCACCCCCCAGGGCACACAGACCTCCCCCACGACAAAAAACCCCATCCATGATGGACCTCCCCAGCACCAAAGCCCCCCAGACCACGCATTCCACCGCAACAAACCTCCCCAACCATCGCATACCCCCCACAAAAAAGCCCCCCCCAGACCACGCATGGCCCCCCACCGCACCAAAAGACCCCCGCCATCGGGATGACTTCCACCCACCAAAGCCACCCCAACCATCACTTGAATCCACCCCGCACCAAAGCCCCCCCAGACCATCACATGACCCCACCAGCAACAAAAACTTCCCCCGGGGCCATCACATGACCCTCCCCCCAGCAAACAAAATCCCCAACCCCACTGACCTTTCCCCCAGCGCCAAAACCCCCCCAGACCATCACATGAAACCCCCACCAGCGCCCAAAACTCCCCAACCATACATGACCTCCACCACGCCAAAGCCTCCCCCCACCTCAAAATGACCTCCACCAGCCCAAGCCTCCCCACCACACATTTTCCTCCACAGGGCCCAAAACCTCCCAGACCATCCAAAATCCACCAGCGCCCGCCCCCCAGCCCCACATACCTCCCCACGCCAAACCCCCCCAACCAAAAACCTCCACCACGCCAAGCCCCCCCAACCATCCATCCCCCACCAGCGCCAAAGCCTCCCCCGACCACACATGACCTCCACCCCGCGCCAAAGCCTCCCGGGCCCCTCCATGACCTCCACCCCGCGCCAAACTCCCCAACCACAAATGCCTCCACCGCAACAAAACCACCCCAAACCATCCAGCCCCCCCAACCCAAAGCCCCCCCCGCCTCCCCATGACCTCCACACAAAAAACCTCCCCAGACCACACTCCTCCACCAAACAAGCTCCCCGGGCCCTACATACCCCACCCCACCCAAAGCCTCCCAGACCATCACTGCCCCCCACCCGCACCAAAGCCACCCGACCATCACTACCCCACCACACCCAAAACCACCCCAGACCATCACATATCCCCCAACAAGCCATCCCAGACCCTCACTCCTCCACCACGCCAAAAACCCCCAACTCATAGTGATGTGTGTGTGTGTGTGTGTGTGTGGGTGTGTGTGTGTATATATATATATATATATATATATATATAATATATATAATATATATTACACACACACACACTCTCATAGTATATATACTCGTGTTATATATAGTATTTATATACACCCACAGTAGGGGTGTGTTTTGTGTGTGTATTATTGTGTGTGTGTAATTATGTGTGTGTGTATATATTATTATATTTTATATAATATAATATATATATATATCTCAAGACATTTAGAAAAGTAACATATTTGCATTGTGTCAAATTCTGAGTATTGACCCCTTACATCAATTGGACGTATGAGTATGTCCTAGTGCCGGGAATGGGGCTTTCAGTGAGATTGCACGATCCTACTACATAGGCGGCGGGTGTCAGGTGCTAATTGCAGCAAAGATGCAAGATGATTAAACTCAGGTGTGGAAATTATCTTTGTTCCATTCCTTTATCCAATTAACTGCCTCCTCCGAATTACATTATTATTATTATTGCTGCCGACAGCCGGAGCTCGAGAAGTACCCATACCAGTGGCGTAGCTATAGAGTTCACAGGGGTCGCACTTGCGACCGGGCCTCTAAGCTCAGGGGGCCCCGCGCGCCCCCCTCGTCACACTCCTCTAGCTGCTGTCCGTATCGCTAGGTCACAGAGACCCAGCCATACGTACTGTCACTACAGCGGCAGCAGTAACGGCGCTGACACTCACAGGCAGCCAGCGATGCTTCTGATGAGCTGCGGAGGCTCCGCAGATGAAATTAACCACGCTGGCTGCCTGTAGAGGGCGGAGAGCCGGGTCACATGGGGGGGGAGGAAGGGGAGGGGCCCGGGGGAAAGAGGAAAGAGAAAACAGCAGGACTCCTGGGGACACAAAATCCCGTCTGTTTCCATTTGGTGTGCAAAATAAAATATGTAAATTTTTACTATGTGTACTGGTATGGATTTGGTTTGTGTATACTGGGTGGTAATATGTGTTATGTTGTTTTTAAAACGGTGTGATGTGTGTATTTGTTGTTTCGGGGTGGGAGTAATACTGTTTGATGCTTTTATACGGGTGTTTACTATAACTGTATTTTAAAATGTGTATACGGGGGGGGACTATATACTGTATTTGGGGGTGTATCTGGGTGTGCTATAAAACGTATGTTGAGTGTGTTTAAAATGGGGGTGACTATTACTGTTGTATGTTGTGTATCTGGGGGTGGGTTTATGTGGTATTTTTTGTTTTTATGGGGTGTACATTACTGTTTGGGTGTTGGGGTTTCTTGTGAGTTTGTATTTTGTGTATACAGGTTTTGAGTATTACTGTGTTTGGTGTATGTGTTTTTACGGGTTTGTGTTAAATTTTGGTTTTTATGGAGTATTGTGGTGAACTGGGTGTGGTAAATTTCGATGAATGTGTTTTATAATTTTTAAACTTTTTGTATTTTATTTTTTGGGAGGGGTTTTTTTTAAATAATTGAAGGGTTTTTTGGAAGGGGGTTTTTTTTAATTGGGGTTTTTTCTTCTGATTTTTAAATTCAATTTTAAGTTTAAATTTTGTGTATTATTTTTGTGTTTTATTAGTATTTTTTGCAGTGGTTTTACATTGTTTATTGTGTTTTGCATGTGTTTAGATTAATGTTTGATAAAATGTTTTTTAGTCGGGTTTGCATAAAGTGTGTTTTGGTAATACATTTGGGGGGACCCCAGCTATATTAAAAACTTTTCCACGAAAATTCCCTTTTTATACCTGACTGATGGATTAAAAAGGTAGATATAAATTATGTACAAGGTAAAGGGAATAGAAATTTGAAATTAATTTTGTTAGTATTTAATGTTTAATGGAAAAGAAGGGGGTTTTAAAATTTTAATATACATTAAATGGGAATAATAAGATGGATAATTGAAAAATTTTAATAAATAGATTGGATATATAATTTTAGTAAAGAAGATTGAGAAAATAGATGATTAATAGATAGATAAAGGGTAATAAAATATTAATAGAAATATTTAAAATAGGAAATAAATTAATAAAATAAAAGTAATATAAATAATAATTAAAAATTAAATAAATAATTAAATTTTAAATTTTAAAGATAAATAATATATGATAAATAAAATAGAAATTTTTAGATAAAAGAATAGATAATTAATAATGGTAGGGTTAATAGAAATTTAAAATTATGGGATAAATAATAATAGAGAAGGGATAATAATAGATAAATTAAATAATTATAGGTAAATTTAAAATAAATTATGAATAATAAAATTAGTAATAATAATAAAATAAAAAGGAATTTAATAAATGGATAATGGAAATATAATAAGTGTTATGGATAAATAATATAAAATTATATTGAATTTTATAAAAAAAGATTAATAATATGATGATAAATAAAATTTTATGAATAATAGATAATATAAAAAATAGAATGAGTAATTAATTATAATAAATTTTGGGATAGATTAATAAAATATGAGAAAATAATTTTTAATTTAAATATTAAAATGGTGATATTTAATGTAAAATAGTAGATATAAATAAAAGATAATATGAATAATATAAAAAATTTTAATAATTTATAAATAGATAAAAATAAGAAAATTAATGGTAATAAAATTTAATAAATAGATAATATAATAAAAAAATATTAATTTAAATAATAGAATAGTAGTTTATATTTAATAATTGATGGGTTTTTAGATATATTAAAAATTTGAAATGATTATATTATGGGAAATAAATAATAATAAAATTTATTATAATGAAATAAAAAATTCCTAATAATTGAAGGGGGGGATTAGAATTGAAATAAAAATATTTAAATAAAGAAAAACTTAAGAAAAATTATCTAATTAGAGTTACTTTGATGTAAAATATAAATAATATTTAAATAAATAATATTAGTAAGTTTAAAATAAAATATAACGGGAAACCATCAAGGTATTTAGAAATGACATTTTTCTTCCAGGCGTCTCCCCATTTTGGGGGGAGGCTGGGTTTCTTCTTCCTGCGCTTTCCTGTCCGGGGGCTTGGGGGACCTGGGGCACTATTTGGGGGTTTCCCGGGGGCGCCTCCTGGATTACCAACTAGAGGAAAGATGTCCCGGGTGCATCCCCGCATCCTCCCCAGGAGCAGGTAAGGGGACACACTGTTTAATTTTATTTTTAAAAAAGGGAGAGGAGGGGGGGGGGGCATCTTTGTTTTTTTTTTAATGCTTTTCTTTCCTCTGCTTTTCCTCCCCCGCAGAATTTTCTGTTTCCAACTTTTTTACGTCACAGAAATTTCTGCAGAGTACGACCCCCCCCACGAAGGGCCAAAAATTTTAAAAGCGGGAGTGTAATAGAACTAAATGACAATATCTGCAGTGACAAGTCTATTGGGGTTTTTCCCATGATCAATTCAAAATACCAAAAAGAGATTGGGGAAAAAAAATGTATTCACATGGTAAACTAAAAAACCAGAACAGGGTTCGGGGGCCACCTCCTACACATGCCCCAACTTCTCCATTCAGAGGAAAGGGGGGGGGGCCCCCCAAAAAGATTTTTCGGGACCCCGGGGGCCCTGAGCCATTTTCTACCCCCTGCCCAACACTTTTGGGGGTGGGACATAAACGCTTTAAACACAGTAAAATTTTCATTCCAATAGAACTTTTTTAATCACTACTTTCATCCCCCACATGATTGGTTTTTTGGTGGGCGCAAGAACAATTAAATTTCATGTACGTATGAAGCATTTGCGATTGACACATTCCCAAAATCCCTCTGACACGGGGGGAGGGGGGAAGGCCTTGAATCTGGCTTCTAGGAAAACCGCACTGTCTCAAGAAAGCTGTGTGAGAATTTCGATCTCGTAAGGGGTTTTTTGCATAAAGCAGTTTAAAACCAAAATATCTTTACTTTAAAAAGAATAAATGATAAAACAGACTTTGATGTTTTTTTCCTTAAATTACCAACTTGACAGTTACAGCGCGGACACCTTCCTGAGCTGTTTAACCCTTTAGAGGCAAACATGGCTGCGGTGTCTACATGAATGAGAATCGGTGCCGCGCACTGTTCCTCACTCCAGCTGAGGTCCCCGCGGTGGAATCACGGGCTCCCAATCGCTTAACATGGCAGCTGGAAGCCTTGTTAAGACTTCCATGGCCACCATGATTTTTGTTTCTCTACTTCCGGCCCCAGGCAGGAAATAGTGAAACTGCCATTGTTGTACACAATAATCCATTGTCTATACCAGCGGCCCCCAACCTTTTTTCTACCAGGGACCGGTTTTATGCACTACATTTTTTCCACGGCCCAGTGGGGGGTTATTTGGGGCGTGGTTATTTGGGTCGGGGTTATGGTGGGGGTTGGATGTTTAGAATCACACACACAAAAAAAAACAATAAAGTGTATACTGTGTCATTTAGGGGTATCGTATGCGGTAACCAGTATTTTATAACTGGAGACTGATTGTCAGCTCTGTGGGTCACTATTAATAATGCTGACCCACAGAGCTGATAATCAGTCTGCAGTAATATTGGTCAGCTCTGTGGGTTAGCATTATACATGTATATAATATACATATGTAATCAGCTCTGTCATTATAGAGATATATGCCCCCTGTAATAATAAATAAATATAGCCCCCAGTAGTGATACATAGCTGCCCCCAGTAGTGATACATAGCTACCCCCAGTAGTGATAGTGATACATAGCTGCCCCCAGTAGTGATACATAGCTACCCCCAGTAGTGATAGTGATACATAGCTGCCCCCAGTAGTGATACATAGCTGCCCCCAGTAGTGATAGTGATACATAGCTGCCCCCAGTAATGATACATAGCTGCCCCCAGTAATGATACATAGCTGCCCCCAGTTATTATTATTATTTATTTTAGAGCGCCATTGATTCCAGGGCGCTGTACATTAAAGAGGGTTACGAACATAACATAAGTCGAACAAGTTCAATGCTGACATTGTGTGACAATCAACTGGCACAGATGGAGAGAGAACCCTGCCCGCGAAGGCTTACAATCTATAAGGAAGGGGGAAAGAGACAGAAGGTGGGGGCAGACATGTTTGTGGAGGGTGTGGTGACAGAAGGGGTACTATAGTTTATAGGCTATCCTGAAGAAACGGGTTTTCAGGTTGCTTTTGAAGCTGGTGAAAGTGGAGGAGAGTCTGATGTGTTGGGGAAGTGAGTTCCAGAGTGTGAGGGAAGCACGGGAGAAATCTTGGAGACAGTTGTGTGAGGAGCTGATGAGGGGAGAACAGAGAAGAAGGTCCTGTGAGGAGCGGAGATTGCGTGAGGGGAGATATCTGGAGATTAGGGCAGAGATGTATGGAGGAGAGAGGTTATGGAGAGCCTTGTAGGTCATGGTTAGCAACCTGAAGTGAATTCGCTGGACAATGGGAGCCAGTGAAGGGATTGGCAGAGTGGAGCGGCAGAGGAGTAGCGAGGAGAGAGGTGGATAAGACGGGCAGCAGAGTTGATGATGGATTGAAGGGGAGCAAGAGTGCTAGATGGGAGGCCACAGAGAAGGATGTTGCAGTAGTCTAGGTGGGAGATGACAAGGGCATGGACCAGCATTTTTGTGGTATCATGGTTGAGGAATGAGCGGATTCGTGAAATATTTTCAGCTGGAGGCGGCAGCAGAGGTGAGGGCTTGGATGTGCGGTTTGAAGGACAAAGCGGAGTCAAGGGTTATCCCAAGGCAGCGGACTTGCGGGACCGGTGAGAGTGTAGAGCCGTTGACTGTAATAGAGAGATCAGGTGGAGGGATGGACGGGGACGGTGGGAAGATGAGGAGTTCTGTTTTCTCTACATTAAGTTTTAGGAGACGGGAGGAAATGGACGACAGACATTCTGGGTTCTTGGACAGTAAAGAGTTAATGTCTGGGCCGGAGATGTAGAGTTGGGTGTCGTCAGCTACAGGTGGTAATGAAAACCATGTGAGGCTATGAGCTGACCCAGACCAAGAGTGTAAAGAGAGAAGAGTAGTGGGCCCAGGACTGACCCTTGGGGGACACCAACAGAGAGTGGCCGGGGGGAGGAGGTGGAGCAAGAATGAGAGACGCTGAAAGTCCGATCAGTGAGGTACGAGGAGATCCAGGAAAGAGCCAAGTCCGTGATGCCGAGGGAGGAGAGGATTTGTAGCAGGAGGGAATGGTCGACAGTGTCAAAGTCAGAGCATAAGGCTAAGAGGAGAAGCACAGAGTAATGGCGACGGCAGAGGACAGGTCTAAGAGGAGAAGGACAGAGGACTGGCGTGAGGCTTTAGCAGTTAATAGGTCATAAAAAAGCATTATAGCAAAGTAAGCCTAAAATGAACTCAAGAAATGTTATACTGAACTTTTCCCACAAACTTGTATATCAATGTGCTGTGCATATGGGACGTTCAGAGTAACAGATTCAGTTTAAAGAGGACCTTTGACAATTCTTGTGCATTCAATAAAATACCAGTTCTGGAGCATCTTCTGTTATACCTCTGTGTGGTGTGGTTACTTCTTTATTACTTCTAGAAATGTATTGCTGAATCTGTCAGAGGGGTGTTACCATTCCAGCTTTTAGAGGGGGTGTGTCACTGCACACACGGACTCTACCAGCACTGATTGGACAATGCCAGACTGTGCACCCCAAATTGGTAACACCCAGCTGTCAGATTCAGCAACACTTTTCTAAAAGCAATGACAGAGAAACAGCACAACAAAGGGGTATAAGAAAAGATGTTATATCACAGTGGACAGTACTATTTATGAAAACAGACATGCCAAAGGGCTCATCTTTAAAGGATTGTCTCATCCCTACTTGTCAGTGATCCACTGTTATCGCGAAAGGTGGCCACTAGTTGCTGAGGTGGAAATTAAGCATTACACAATGGTCATGCAAGTTAACCACCTTCCATATTATCCATTGATAGGCCAGGTCTGCCACAGTGGCTTTCCCTTCATGGTCACAGAAGAGGGTCCTGAGCAGGGAAGCCCCCTCTAGGATGCTCATATATACTAATATGACATATAACCAGCAGCTTTCTTCTTAAAAGCTAACATATGTTTGAGTAACCTTCCAGGGGCCGTAGTTATTTATATCAAATAAAATTTTGCCATCGAGAAAAAAAAAAAAAAATGATGACATAAAATCCTAATGTAGGATTTAAAGTCCATTTTAAAGCATCGATTGCCTTTCAAGAGTCTCCTTTAATGAGCTTAATCTAGCTGTGAAGACGGTACATTTTAGAGAGGTTACATGCTATCTGTAAACTGCTCTGTGCTTGTAGACTGATGCGAGTATTAATCCAGTGCAAAACAAGGTAATTGCGACAGTTTTGATGGACACAGCCGGTACGTGTAGTACTATGCCCACTGGCACCTGGAATACAAGTTTTTCTTTAGCCTCACTATAAGGCATATCCATCCACTGGCATTTCATTTAATTCGTTCCCCAGTAGTGATACATTGCTGCCCCCAGTAGTGATACATAGCTGCCCCCAGTAGTGATACATAGCTGCCCCCAGTAGTGATACATAGCTGCCCCCAGTAGTGATAGTGATACATAGCTACCCCCAGTAGTGATACATAGCTGCCCCCAGTAGTGATACATAGCTGCCCCCAGTAGTGATACATAGCTGCCCCCAGTAGTGATACATAGCTGCCCCCAGTAGTGATAGTGATACATAGCTGCCCCCCAGTAGTGATACATAGCTGCCCCCAGTAGTGATACATAGCTGCCCCCAGTAGTGATACATAGCTGCCCCAGTAGTGATACATAGCTGCCCCCAGTAGTGATACATAGCTGCCCCAGTAGTGATAGTGATACATAGCTTCCCCCAGTAGTGATACATAGCTGCCCCCAGTAGTGATACATAGCTGCCCCCAGTAGTGATAGTGATAGTGATACATAGCTGCCCCCAGTAGTGATACATAGCTGCCCCAGTAGTGATACATAGCTGCCCCCAGTAGTGATACATAGCTGCCCCCAGTAGTGATAGTGATACATAGCTGCCCCCTGTAGTGATACATAGCTGCCCCCAGTAGTGATACATAGCTGCCCCCAGTAGTGATACATAGCTGCCCCCAGTAGTGATACATAGCTACCCCCAGTAGTGATACATAGCTGCCCCCAGTAGGGATACATAGCTGCCTCCAGTAGTGATACATAGCTGCCCCCAGTAGGGATACATAGCTGCCTCCAGTAGTGATACATAGCTGCCCCCAGTAGTGATACATAGCTGCCCCCCCGTAGTGATACATAGCTGCCCCCAGTAGGGATACATAGCTGCCCCCAGTAGGGATACATAGCTGCCCCCAGTAGGGATACATAGCTACCCCCAGTAGTGATACATAGCTGCCCCCAGTAGGGATACATAGCTGCCTCCAGTAGGGATACATAGCTGCCCCCAGTAGTGATACATAGCTGCCCCCAGTAGTGATACATAGCTGCCCCCAGTAGTGATATATAGCTGCCCCCAGTAGTGATACATAGCTGCCCCCAGTAGTGATACATAGCTGCCCCCAGTAGTGATACATAGCTGCCCCCAGTAGTGATACATAGCTACCCCCAGTAGTGATAGTGATACATAGCTGCCCCCAGTAGTGATACATAGCTGCCCCCAGTAGTGATACATAGCTGCCCCCAGTAGTGATACATAGCTGCCCCCAGTAGTGATATATAGCTGCCCCCAGTAGTGACACATAGCTGCCCCCAGTAGTGACACATAGCTGCCCCCAGTAGTGATAGTGATACATAGCTGCCCCCAGTAGTGATAGTGATACATAGCTGCCCCCAGTAGTGATAGTGATACATAGCTGTCCCCAGTAGTGATACATAGCTGTCCCCAGTAGTGATACATAGCTGTCCCCAGTAGTGATACATAGCTGCCCCCAGTAGTGATACATAGCTGCCCCCAGTAGTCATATATAGCTGCCCCCAGTAGTAGTGATACATAGCTGCCCCCAGTAGTGATACATAGCTGCCCCCAGTAGTGATAGTGATACATAGCTGCCCCCAGTAGTGATACATAGCTGCCCCCAATCCTATATAGCTGCCCCCAGTAGTGATACATAGCTGCCCCCCAGTAGTGATACATAGCTGCCCCCAGTAATCCTATATAGCTGCCCCCAGTAGTGATACAAAGCTGCCCCCGCAGGCAGTCAGGACAATTATTTAAAAAAAAAAAGTAATAAGCAGTCACTCGCCTTTCCCGGATCCTCGGCCGAGCTCCTCCTCCCAGCAGCCGACAGCAGCGAGCGGGGCGGGGGTGTGACGTCACTGCTCATCACACTCCCTGCGCCGCTCATCGTTGTAGATACGGCGCTCAGTGAGCGCTGCATCTGCAGTGATAGGGAAAGCAGGGGCGGTAATGCAGCCGCACGCTGAGCGCAGCTGCTAGGTCTGCGCGGCCGGATTACAGCGGCCGCGCAGACAAGATGCCGACCACCTGGACTAAAGTCACCGGGCGGCCGGCATCAAGTGTAGCCGGCGCCGCAGACCGGCAGGGGACGCGCTAAGGCCCGTGCCGGTCCGCGGACCGGTGGTTGGGGACCCCTGGTCTATACAATATATCAGGTTGTAGAAATGATCACGCCCCCTACTGGTGAACTAGGGAGACTCAGAGTCAAAGGAAAAAAAATGCTTTAAAGTGTAAAAAAAAAAAACAAATCTCAAAAGTTCCAATCTCCCTCTTTTGCCATTTTACAAATAAAAAAATAACAAAGTTCCCCATATTTGGTGTTGTCGCGTCCGAAAAAGTCCGATCTATAAAAATATGACATCATTTACCTCATGCGCTGACCCCGGAGAAGTCATTTGGAGACATTTCATGTCCCATAAAAATTGCACCAATAAAAAGTGCCGTCAACCGTAAATAATGGCGCCTCACACAGGTCTGTAGGCAGAAGGACAACAGTTATTGGTCGCAGAAAATGGTGGCGAGTGAAAATTTTAAATGTGTGAAAACAAACAAGGACGTTGTTCTCACATTTTGCCCCATTTGGAATGTTTTTGCGGTTTCCCAGTATATTCTATGGTACGGTGAATAACCTCATTAGAAAATGATAAAGGCCTCATTTGTCTATGAAGGTGGAAAAATAAAAAGGTTATGGCTCCGGGAAGGTGAGAAGGGAAACACGAGTGTGACAACAAAAAAAAGTCTCCGTCACGAGTGGTAAGAATGTATGAAAACCCAGAGCTCCGATTATTATGTCCGGATATTGATAAATATATTGTTGGACGGGTTGTGACAAATAACGCTGTGTGTATTGTAAAGGTATCACTATTCATTCTGTGACACCTCACACACTGTGATACAAGGTATACGGCCGGAGGATAGGGCGGGTA
>JAODAL010071533.1:0-15492 GCA_025379985.1 Phyllomedusa bahiana
GGAAGGTTCTTCCATGTCTGGAAAGATTGGCTCGACTTCTGCAACTCACCACATTACCTTACTCTTTAATGGAGAACTGGTTGGACTATACTTCTGCGATCTCTCTCGCCCTCTGCGGTGTATGCCTTTCTCGGCCCCGGGACTTCCAGCTCCGACTGCCCTCCTCTACCCTCCCCCCATTATCCAGGTTATTCCCTCCTGAGTTTTTTTTTTTTTTTTCCCAATCGCTATTATCACGGTTGATGTTGGTTCTTCTGCACTGTGGTTCTGAGGATCATGGTGGGATGTCTGTTTCACCACTCTCCCCCTTGATCTGAAAACTATATAGAGTTAATCTATCTACGAGTGGATTCCTGCCTACATACTGTGGAAGTGTATGTTTCGTTTGATTTGTCGCTCTCGCAAGGGCTCCAGACCTTATTAGGATTCACTTTTGTCTTGTTACTCCGGAATAAGACAATCCTATCTGCCCTGCGCGAGTTCACGTTTGTTGCACCAAGTAAATGAATGGTATCCAACCGCCGCTTTATCTTTCCCTCGATTGTTTAGGTCAGACTTTAGTAAGATAATCCGCTACCTTGATGTATCACCATCCAACGATTTAATTGTATCAGACTCACAGTGTTATTGATACTATGCTATGGATATGTTTTACCCAGTGTATTCTCTCAATAAAATCGTTTTTGAATTTGAAAACAGGCTGGGTCCTTAAGGGGTTAACACCCCAAAAATGCAGTTATGGAGTGTTGATGGTTTCCATATCAGCTGGAGGCCAAATAATGGTCTGCCATGTATGTAGCCTAATAGACTTTGCTAGAGAAAGGGTCTAATGGATTGCCTATCAAAGGCATAATACATAGCAATACAGTAATATACAGCAATGTATTGCTATATATTTTAAAAGTGATCAAGTGATCTAATAGAATAGTAAAAATTATTTCTTTTTTTTTTTGTATAAAAGCCACACATAATAGGTTTCATTGTGCCCATAATGATCCAGTCTATACAATTATCATGTTATTTAAAAATCCATACTCTTCTGGAGTATTCGGGAGACTCCCACAAAGAGGGAGGATCTCCTGGATTTCTGGGGGAGCTGAACAAATAGCTAGCAGCTGCTATTTGCATAGAGATGGCACCACAGTAAAGCTTCATGAGACGCTGCCCTGGTGTATCTGAGTGCAGAGGGGCTGCGCCACAGCTAATCTAAATAGCCATGGTCTGACTGCACCTGAGTGATCATTGGGGTCCTGGTATTAACCCCCTTACAGTCAGACATTTATGGTGTGGGCGTATCAGCTCCTATGGGGCCCAGAGGTTAGGTGGGCCCACTGAACTGCGAAACTTTGTACCTTTAGAAAATAACAAGTGGGTGGCTTTCTGCTATGTTGGCCCTCTGATATATGCCTCGGTTATCCAGACCATTACGCTGCGGTTCTATCAGTTTTCTGTCATTAAAAGGTGGCGCCCATCTCATGTTTCTGTGGGGCCTTCTGAATTCAAGTCACTGATCCATGGCATATATTATTGATATAATACTATAATCTACATTTACGTAATTGCTAGTTAAGCAAATCCTTGACACAGTCTTCAGAGGTGGCTGTACTTTTCATGAAAAAGATGAACAATTGACTGTATAGCAATGACAGCACAAGAGGAGCGGTCTAATTACTTCACAGTGTAACTCATAATTACATAATTACAGTCACAAATTTACCATTACACAGGGTAACTAATATGCCTGTGTCAGAACCCCCATAATCTGACCCTAAAAGTGGGGCTCCTTATCAAAATGGGGGCCCACAGTTCCTTTGTGGGGGGGGGGCGCTTGTTCCCGGGGAAGAAAAAGGGGCGGTCAGTGTCTGTGTGAAAAAAGCCCCCGGCCTGTTGAAGGAGGGAAAAATAAAAGAGAAGCCGCAGTTTATGTCATTCAGCTTTGGGGTAAGGATATAATTATAGGGGATCCAGGTAGAGCAGGGGGGGGTCTTTATATACTGCATGAAAATAAAAATGTTAGAGGGTGCCCCCAGCCGGAATAATCCCTTACACTGAAGAGATGCCCCAACTTTGTCTCTGCTCCCATCTGAAATTGTCAGTGATAAATGGCAGCTTAGCGGGGGTGATACCTGGATTTTCCGTCAGACTACACTCCAGCATTCCCGACAAGTTTTAGAGTAGGATTGCTGGGACTTTTAGTTTTTATAAGGGTTTCAGGGAAATGTATTTTTCTCTGAAAATAACATTGTGATATGTGACGAAGGGTGAACTGTAAAGGGGGTTTCTGGATAAAAAGGGGTGACTTTAAATGAGGCTTCGAGGGACTGCTTCATTTACAGGGTTACTGGATTACGGTCACTTTCAAGGAGGTATCTGCAGGACTGCTTTTTCACGGGTTTTGGTATAGGTGCACTTTAAAAATAGGACTATCTAGGGACGCTTATTATCACGGGGTTTCTGGAATAGGGTGCCTTTATAAGGGGCTTTGAGGGACTGGCTTCATTATACAGGGTTAAAGGTTTTCGGGGACTTTATAAAGGGGACTATCGAGGGGTGCTTATTTTAAGGGTTTATGGGTATCGTGCACTTTTTAAAGGGGGTTTTTTGCGGGGGCTATGTTATTTTCACAAGGTTACTGGATATGTTCTTTTTTAAGGGGGATATTTCAAGACTTGTTATTTCACGGGGTTTCTGGTTTGGGGGATTTTTTGGGCTATTTGAGGGGCTGTGCTTAATTTTCACAGGGTTATGGTTATAGGGTTTCACTTTATAAAAAGGGGGGCATCTGCAGGGACTTGCTTCATTATTATCACAAGGGTTTCTGGGTTTTTCAGTGTACTTTTATAAGGAGGACTATCTGAGGGAATGTCTTTATTATCACAGGGTTATGGTTATAGGGGGACTTTTAAGGAGGACTATCTGAGGGGGGTGTTTCTTATCACAGGTTTCTGGATATTAGTGCAACTTTTAAGGGGATGTCGCGGGGCTATGTTTTTTTATCACAGGGGGAATGGTATACAGGCATTTTTTAAGGAGGATTTTCTGCGGGACTGTTCATTATCACAGGGTTTTCTGGGTATAGGGTGCCTTTATAAAGGGGGACTAATTTCAGGGATGGTTATTATCACAGGTTTTCTGGGTAACAGTGTACTTAAAGGAGGACTTTTCCAGGGGACTGTGCTTATTATATCCCAGGGTTTGGATATACAGGTACTTTTTAAGGAGGGATATCTCGGGACTGTGCTTCATTATCACGGGTTACTGGGGAAAAAAAAGGGGCCCTTTATAAGGGGCTACTGAGGGACGTGTTCATTATCACAGGGTTACTGGATATACAGTGCACTTTTAAGGAGGGGCTATCTGAGGGACTTGCTTCATTATCCAAGGTTACTGGATATAAGTTACTTTATAAGGAGGAACTTTTGCAAGGACTATGTTCATTTTCACAGGGTTCTGGATATAGGGTGCACTTTATAATGAGGGTATTGAGGGACTGTGCTTCTTATCACGGGGGACTGGTTAAGGGGGCCTTTATAAAGGGGGACATCTGAGGGATGTGCTTCATTATTTTTACAAGGTTACGGAAAAACAGTGTACTTTTTAAAGGGGGATATCGCGGGGCTGTGCTTCATTATCACAGGGTTACTGGTTATAGGGGATTTAAAGGGGACTTCTCAGGGGCTGTGCTTCATTATCAAAAAGGGTTTTGGGTAATAGGACTTTATAGGAGGACTGTCTGCAGGGACTAATGCTTCATTATCAAGGGTAGGTATACGTTTCACTTTATAAGGGGTTATTGAGGGACTGCTTCATTATACAGGGTTACTGGATATAGGGGTTTTAAAGGGGCTATCTGCAGGGATGTGTTTTTATCACGGATTATTTATATAGGAGGCACTTTATAAGGGGGACATTGCAGGGACTGTGTTATTATTTTTACAAGGTTAGGATTCAGTGTCTTTATAAGGAGGACTATCTCAGGGGACTGGCCCCTTATACAGGGTTTCGGATTACGTGCACTTTAAAGGAGGGGCTATTGCAGGGGTGTGCTTCATTTCACCCCGGATTATGGGTTAGGAGGCACTTTATAATGAGGAATTGCAGGGAATGTGTTCATTTTTATCACAAGGTTTCTGGTATACGTGTATTTATAAAGGAGGATTTTCAGGATGTGCTTCATTACACAGGGTTTCTGGTTATAGGGTGCATTTATAAGGAGGGTATCTGCGGGTGTGCCCTTACCCCAAAGGGTTTTGGATATTGTGCATTTTTAAGGAGGCTGTCGCAGGGGGCTTGCTTTATTAAACCAGGGGGGCTGGATATACAGTGCATTTTTAAGGGGGATTATCTGCAGGGGTGCTTATTATCACAGGGTTTCGGAATAGGGTTTTACTTTATAAGGAGACTATTAGGAAGTGCTTCTTTAAGGGTTATGGATATACAGTCACTTTTTTAAGGGGATATTGGGGACTGTGCTTCTTTTCAAAGGAAAAGGATTACAGTGACTTTTAAGGAGGCTATTAGGGATGTGCTTATTATCACGGGTTTTGGTTAACAGTGACTTTATAAGGAGGACTATTGCGGACTGTTCAAAATCCAGGGTGATGGATTAGGGGGGCACTTTTTAAGGAGGAACTGCAGGGACTGTGCTTTTTTATCACAGGGTTACTGGATTATACGTGCACTTTATAAAGAGGGCTTTTTTTTCAGGGGGCTATGCTTCATTATCACAGGGTTACTGGGTATACAGTGCACTTTATGGAGGCTATTGAGGGACTGTTCATTATCACAGGGGTTAGGTTATAGGGGGCACTTTATAATGAGGGAATCGCAGGGACTGTTCATTTTCACAGGGTTATGGATTTGGGTGCACTTTTTAAAGGAGGACTATCTGCAGGGACTGTGTTCATTATACAAGGTTATGGTATACAGTGTACTTTTAAAGGGGGACTATCTGAGGGATGTGATTCATTATTATACGGGTTATGGATATACAGTGCACTTTTTTAAGGGGACTATCTGCAGGGACTGTGCTTTATTATCAAGGGTTACTGGGTATGGATGCACTTTTAAGGGGACTATCTGCAGGGACTGTGCTTCATTTCACGGTTATGGATTAGGAAAACCTTTTTTAAGGGGGGAATCTGCAGGGATGGTTCATTTTTCACAGGGTTATGGAATAATGCCCTTTTTGGGGATATAGGGCTGCTTTATTATACGGGTTTTGGATATAGGGGCACTTTATAAGGAGGATTTCTGCGGGACTTCTCCCTTTTAAAAGGGTTTTTTGGTTATAGGGGGCATTAAAAGGGGGATATCTGCAGGGACTTTTTGGGTTCATTATCACAGGGTTTCTGGATATATGGGCCTTTATAAGGAGGGGTATCTGAGGGATGTGCTTCATTACACAGGGTTAAGGTTATAGGGTGCACTTTTTAAGGGGACTATCTGCAGGGGTGTGCCATTATCCAGGGGTTTTGGTTTGGGGGCATTTTTTTTGGGCATCTTTCAGGGGGCGTGCTTCATTAAACACAGGGTTACTGGTTGGGGGGCATTTTTTTTAAAGGGTTATCGCGGGACTGTGCTTCAATATCACAGGGTTACTGGAAAACAGTGCCTTTATAATGGGATATCTGCAGGGACTGTCTTCATTTTTTATCACAAAAAGGGTTTCTGGATATAGGGTGCATTTTAATGAGGGCTATCTCAGGGACTGTGCTTCATTATTATCCCCGGGGGAAGGGGAAAAGGGGCACTTTTAAAGGAGGCTTTTGCAGGGACTGTCTTCTTATCACAGGGTTACTGGATATACGTGCATTTATAATGAGGACTATTGCAGGGATGTGCTTCATTGTCCCCCTCACTCGGCAAAAACTGGATGTCCCAAAACAAAAGTGCAGTGTAGCCACCTCTTTATTATCTGCAATGGCTTTTTCCCAGCTCCAAATCTGGAAGGACGTACCCTTTTAAAGGGGTTTTCCACGTCTCATTTCAACCCCTGCAAACAGTCTTCAGCTCTGTGTGATCAGAAGGGGGAGTGTGTGATTTGTTTGAATTGCATTTCATGGACCCAGCAGGATGACAACCGGGCCCCTTTCCCTCTGTAGTCAAGAAAGGTTTTTTTATGAAAAGATTGTGAGTAGTGGGGGAAAAGTTTTTGCCCCCAGGGAAAAGGTTTCCCTGGGTTTCGAATCCTCAGGAACCAAACTGTGTTTTTTTTTGGTTTTTTTTTTCTCTTCAAAAAATGCACAGAAAAATTTTTTTTATTTATTTGCACGTAAAATTTTTACAAGGAGTACGAGGATGGGAGTAAAGTGACAGAACCAATGGTTTGAACCTTGGGCGACATGTATGATCGGGGCTTTTCGCCTGTTTTTTTTAGAGTTTAATGGGCCCCCGGCCCGGACCCTCCTGTCGGACGCGGGGATGCGGTGTTGTCGCAGCTTTTCGCCACTTTATGCGCCCCGCTGAAAGGGGGGGGGCAATGGGCGGGTTAGGTGCCCCCGGGGGGGGACGCGGCCGCTCGAAAACATGAGGCATGACGATAGGGCCCACAAAGCCAGCGCTCTGCAGCTCCGACCAGGCAACCCTAGTTTTTTTGTCAAAAGGGCCCCCGGGGGGCGGCGAAGTGAAGCAAAAAGGAACATGGGGGAAGCATACAGAAGCTCACAAAGGAAATCTCGGTGCTCCGCTCCGTGGGGCAGGGTAAGTTCCCAAAAAAAAATCCCTTTATAAGGGCGGAAAAAACATTGTAAAAAGAGCTCAACCTCAAAAAAAAAAAATATTTTAAAAAAAAACCCTTCCAAAAATCGAGAACGGGCAATATAAAGAATTAGGATATTGGAAATTGCCGGGAAATAAAGTAATTAAAATTCAAAGTATTCTCATTGGTGGGCAGAAACCGGAAAAACAAATAGGAGCGACGTAAACCTTTAAAAAACCCTATGGGAATATTGACCAACAGATCAAAGGGGGCAGTTCCTCAGTAAAAAGCGAAAAAGATGTTTTGGGTGAGCTAGGGGGGGGTTTGGGCTTCTCAGCAATCAAAATAGGAGAGACATGGACCATTTACCCTTTGGGAAGTTAAACCAATAAAATCAAAGGGGCAGTTCACAATACGTAAAAAATCAGAAAAGGCTGATTGGCTGACTAGGGGGGGTTGGGCTACCCCACCCAAATCAAGCGGAGCTACTTTCCCATTGTATTTTAGGAAGATGGGCGCAATGCAACTTGCGCTCAGCCCCGTGTGGCATGGAGTATGATTAAAAAAAAATAATTTTTATTAAGTGTAAAAAAAATTATCAAAAAAAAGAGTGAAACCTTTTAAAATAAATCAGTTAAACCCGAAAAATCGTTTGTCGCGAGACCGGGCTACATAAAGAATTGCAATAGGAGAATTGCCGGGGAAAAAAATATTCAAATTGTTTAAGCTCTTCTCATTGGTCGCCCCCTAAACCCACCAATCGAATAGGAGCGACAGTGGGGCCCCATTTAAAACCCAGGGGAGGAGAATTGACCAATAGAATAGGAGCGCAGGAAAACCCCTTATATCCTATGGAGAAAATTTGACCAAACATATTTAAGGCGGGACAGTTCAAAATAAGTAAAAAGGCTGAAAAAAGTATTTGGGTTGAAGGTGGGGGCTGTCCACTTTTTTTTGCCAATCGGAGCGCGAGCTACTTTTTCATGAGTTTATGGGGAAAAAAAATCAGTTTGTGATTGGTAAATTAAAAGGGCACGGGTTTTTTGGGCCAAAAGGGAGAGCGAGCGACACTTTTATGGGTTTTTTTAAAGCAAACTGAAAAAAAAATATACACTGGCCGAATCAAATGATAAGACTCCAGAAGTTGTCCCGATGTGTATATAAAATGAACAATAATATGGGGGTAAAGAAGAAAAAAATATTAAATCAATAAAATCAGGTTTATTTCTTTCTTTTCGTTACACCCATACTATTGATCCTTGGCTAACGAAAAGAAAGAAATAAACCTGATTTTATTGAATTAATATTGTTTTTTTCTTTACCCCCATATTATTGTTCATTTTATATACACATCGGGACAACTTCTGGAGTCTTATCATTTGATTTCGGCCATGTATATTTTTATTTCAGATTGCATTAGAAAACCCATAGGAGAGTCGCTCGCTCTCCCATTGGTCCAAATAACCGCGCCTCTTTTAACGTAGCCAATCACAAACAGAGCTCGCTCTGCATTTCTTTTCCCATAGAACTCTATGAGAAAGTAGCTCGCGCTCTGATTGGCTAAGCTGGACGAGCCCCCGCCGCTTCAACCAATCAGCTCTTTTCTGCCTTTTTACTGTATTTTGAACTGTCCCGCCTTTGATATGATTGGTCAATATTTCTCCATAGGATATAATGGGCCACTGTCGCTCCTATTCTGATTGGCTAGCTTTCAGAATTTGAATTACTGTATTTCCCGGCAATTCCCTATGTGGCGCCGGTCTCTGCGACAAACGCGTTGTTAGGGATTTAACTGCTTTATTTTTAGAGAAGGTTTCAGCGCTTTATCTGATAATGTTTTACACTTAATAAAAATGATTTTTTATTAATACCTCATGCCGCACGGCGCTGAGCGCCGAGATTGCATTGCACCGATCTCTCCATAGACTACAATAGGAGTAGTAGTTCGCGCTCTGATTGGCTGGGATAGCCAAGCCACCGCTAGCTCAACCAATCAGCTCTTTTCTGTATTTTTACTGTATTTTGAACTGTCCCGCCTTTGATTTTCATTGGTCAAAACTTTCATAGGATAATGGGTCTTTGTCGCTCTATTCGATTGGTCAATTCTCCCCCATGGGGTAAAATGGGTTTTGTCGTCCTATTTGATTGGCTGGTTTTTGCCGCCAATGAGAACGTTACAGAATTTGAATTTGTATTTCCCCTTTTCTATATCGCAATTCCCTGGTAGCGCCGGTCTCGGCGACAAAGGTTGTTCAGGATTAAATTTGATTTATGTTATAGAATGTTTGATTTTTTTTCAGAAAATATTTTCTTTTTAATAAAAAAGTTTTTTTTATTATCTCCAGCCGCACGGCGCTGGGGGCCCGAGATTGCATTGCCGATCTCTCCATAGACTACAAGGGGAAGTAGTCGCCTTCTGATTGGTGGGATCCCAAGCCACCGTGCTCTTTTCAGCATTTTTATGATTTTAAAATTTGTCCCCCCCTTTGTTTTGTTTGGTTAAAAATTCTCCATAGGCTTAAGGGTCCCCGTGCTCCTATTCGATTGGGGCGAGATACCCAAAACCCCCCGCTACTCACCATCAGTCTTTTTCTGCTTTTTTTACTGTATTTTGAACTGCCCCCCTTTTGATTTGTTTGGGGTCAATAGTTCCCCAAGGGTTTTTAATGGTTCACTGTACCTTTTGATTGGCGGGTTTATGCCGCCCAAATGAGAATACTTTAGAATTTGAATGACTGTATTTCCCCCGGAATTTCCAATATCCTAATTTTTGTATTGTGGTTTCTAGATTTTTGAAAGTGATTTTTTTCATGTTTTTTTTTATTTTTGGTTTGCTCTTTTGAGAATTTTTTCTCTTTAAAAGGCGTTTTTGATTGATACCCGACGGACATCTTTATGATTTTCGCTGTTCCGCCTGTTCGCATGGAATAAATGTGGGCCGTCCCCCACGTGCCCCACCCTGGCGAGGCGCAGGGAACTTTTCCCCGCTTTTTAGAGCGCACCTCCCCGGACGGCGAATCTTTGGTGCAGCGCCGCCCTGGGCCCCGCCCCCACTCGCCCCACACATGCGAGGCGCGGCGGAGTACAAGGATGTATGAGCGCGCCCCCACGCCCCAAAAATAAGCCCATTTTTCGTGGAAAAACGAAATGACATGCAATTCCTTGGATCGATCCCAAAGACGGGCCGCAGGTGCGATGCAAAACGCGCGGCCCTCTCCTGTGAACACCGCGCGTGTTTTCATTGGGAGTGAAAATCTATGTAAATTGTTCAGATGGACCCCGAAACCATCAGAAAAAAGGTGTTTACAGGACGCAAGACGCTGTGTGAACATAACCTAAGTTTCTACATAAACGTGGGCCCCTTTTGCATACAACATTTAAAAGTTTTCAGGACAACCCTGTATGTTGAAACAAATCTATGGAAACGGGTATTGGTTCCGAGGCCCCAAAAGTGACCCTCATTTGGGCCCCAAAGGAGCCTCCCCTCCGCACAAAAAAGAACAGTACAGAAACACCCCCGTACTGTGTGAGGCGCTACCAGGTTGCTAATCATGCATGCCTTCATAATACAGAGGTTTTAAAGTAAAAGTTTTAACATGGTGGGTTATCGCTGTGAAACCACACTCAAATACATGTTTTTATTAACAACCTTGTATGTTTTAAAAAAATTTTTTCCACAGGGGGGGAGAGAACGCCAGGAAAAACAAACGAGTCACAAGGCTATGTTTGCTCAATGATCCCTTGGGCTGCACGGTACATTACTATCTTTTCAGGGGCTTTTTTTTCTTTTCCCCCCAATGGATTCCTAAAAAGTAGAAAAATGTTGTGAAACCCACCCTTGACTTTTAGGGGGGTGACTTTTAGGGGACATGTATGAAATGGGCGCGCGAAGCGTTTTTTCACTTTTTTTTCCCCGTGAAAACTCCCCCCTGATGTATGTCAGCCCCCAAAGTGACTCATAAATCCGGGGCAAAACTTCGACGCCTCCAGCAACAGAAAACATTGAAATTGGGTCTGCCTGCCCGGGCTGTAATGCGCCTCTTCAACAGCGTCTGTGTTTTCGAATGTGGTGCGTCCCCCCCAGAACTCCCATAGACGGCATTCAGGGTGGTTTGATTTAAATCACTAGTCAGAAGGCTTGTTTAAACCCGGATTTAAAAAAAATTTCTCCTAAATAGTTCTTGCTATTTAAATGCAAGTAGTGAAGTTTTTTTAGAATCACTTTTTATATTACTTTTTTTTCCCCAGTTTAATGGGTTAATATTCTAGGGGGACACCACGTTTTTTGAAACTTAGGAAGGAGAAAAAAAATCCGGGGCCTTAATAAAAATTTAAATAGATTTTTTCAACTAAAACAATAACAACTTACGCTAAGTTTTTTTAAAAACAAAATCCATGTTTGTTAACAAATTTTGGCTAAAAAAATATATATATATTTTAAGAAACTTAGACTGCACCCGCCGACACATAAAAATTAAATACTACTGTCCCTGCTGTCCTCTGAGCTCATTTGCGTCGTCTTCCTCATCATCTTCTTCTTTTTTCCTATTATAATTGGAAAAAGAAAAAAAAGTTTCCTCTTTTTGGGTCCCAACTGATTTCTCAATTTAAAATAAAATGGTAAAAAGGAAAGGAATATTCTTTAACCCGCAGAAGAAGTATGCGTTAAAAGTGAAATCATTACTTGAACATCTCAAAAACCCAAAGGCTTAAGTGACTTCCCCATTTTTACGGGGTGTGCCTTCCTTAAAAAACTTCAGCAACATAATTTCTTGAAGGTTCCCCTTGCCTAAATTTTTTATTTTAGTTGGAAAAAAAAGTGGTGATGTGGATACCCTGTCATAGCTAACCCCTCCCCCTCGCACTTGGTTTTGACCCTGTATTGGATTTTGAAAAATATTTGCCAAAAAATGAGCTGGATCAGTGCTTATCCCTTTTGTTTTTACTATTGAAATTTTAATTCTGTCCATGAGTGTTCTTTTTTTAAGTTTTCACTCATTTTTCCTTCAAATTTTTCAACACATCCGCAATAAAAAAATATTTTTCTGTATTTTTTTTTAAAAAAAGTTGAGAAGGGGTTTCGGGAAAGCTCACATATGTTCAACTTTTCTTTTAAAACCCCAATTTTGGGGATTTTGGCCGTGACAGTGCATTTTTTTATCTCGATTTTCTTCCCAAAGTGTCATCAAAAAGGGCCATTTTTTTATTACTGCTCAAAACGTCCCCCACAGAGTTCCCCTTTAACATCTTGTGGAGCGTTAGCTTGGTTCCCCCCATCCTTTTCAGAGCTGCTGCAGCAAATGTTTATTAAAAAAATTTAGAAATTTCAAAAAACATTAGCCTTTATTTCTGAACACTTAAGACTTTGGCTAAGGGGTGCAGCAAATGAGCACTCAACCATATGTTTTTAGCAGCTTTGTATTCCCTCCCTGCTCTTCTAAACCTTTATTTTGGATACGTTGCAGCATTGTCAGTGCCCCAAATGCGTACTGACATTTGATTTTTGTTAATGTCGTTATAGTTTTTTACTGCCATTCTTGTAGTATTCTGCTGTGTGTGCATTTGTGACGTATCATTGTTTGTGCGGAAAGACTTTCCCTTCTCTGTTTTATAAAAGCAAAAAATAGGATCATTGTGGACATTACCCCCCACCCATCAATACTTAGGTTAAAATTTTACCCTCCGAGTGTTGCACATTGCTCCATTTTTGTCATACCTTGATCCAGCTTTCCCCTGCAAAATCGCTTGCGGGGTGGACTGAAATCCGGTCTCAGTGATGAACCTATTAATAAATGTGGCTTTCATCAGACGGAAAGAAGAGTTGTTGCATAAATAAACTGGGCAATTTTTTATCAATAAACTTTTTTTTTCTAATCTGCATTTCTTATCACAAACCTTTTGGTGGTTCCGGGAGGTAAGTTTTTTTTTTCCTTTTGGGTGAGGTGTATTGGCTGGGGGGTTCGGGATGTGATGCTGCTGCTAATAAAGCATATCCTGGATGAAACCTGAACTGTAGAACAGGTGTGGTGATCTTGGGGGGTGGTGTTTCCAAAATCCTGAATTCCCTAAAAAAGCAATGCTGTTATTTTATTGTTTATACAATTTTGCTTATTGTACAAACAATCCTGCCCAAAAGGAATATTTGTTTTTTTATCATAAATGTAAAAAATACAGTAACAGCAGTAATAAAAGAAATATAATTTTTTCCCCACATGCAGTTCCAGTCTTTAGAAATAGGATTCAATAAAAATGTTTCCAACCTGAAGATCCCGCCCCGTTCAGAAGTGTTTCTTTGGTCATCTTCATCCCGCACTTCTATGATGTTGCCTCATTCGCGCCACCAGGCCTTGCATCTCTTTGTTTCATCGTTTGCATTTTTCCGCATGCCCCGCTTACGAAGGGGAAGGGGCTTCATTAAAATTTCCCAAACTGGGTCCTTTTACGGCCTGCTGCCATTTTAAGGGGAAAAAATGTAATAAACCCGATTTAAAACAAAACAGATCCGGGTTGTTGTCTGTGGGTAGCTGCAGTATTGTGCTGAAATTTTTCCCTTTCTTTTTTGTTTTCTTGCCCCTTCCTCCCCCTCACACTTAGATTCACATTTTTCTTGTGTTGTGCAGATCTATTCCCCCCAAAAATCAGAAAATTTGCTAACTTCTTGGGTTGGCCTGAAGGGGGTTGTTCTTTTTTATGGTTTGTGAAGAAAGGATTAAAGGGGTTGTTCGCTAAAAAGATTGGGGTTTTAATTTAAAGATTTTAAAAAAAAAAGCAGCTTTGCAATATATTTCTTACAAATTTCCCAGTTTTTTTGCTAGCCCCGTTGTATTATACATCAGCTTCCAAATTTTATACAGCTGACCTGTTGTTCCTTATCTTACGGTGTCAGGTCTGCTACCATCCCCTTTGAAGACGGTCCCAACAGAGAAACCCCCCCCACAGAATTCTTCTGTAGTAGAGGGAGGGGGAGGGAGGGGCTCTGGGGTCTGGGGTCTGGATTACCGTGGTGCCTGTTCCCCCTGCTTCCCCCCAACAGATGGATGTGACAGCAGTGACCTGTGTGTTTTATAATCATGTATGTCTTTTGGGAACTGGACTATATAATATATACAATCAGGGGGCATGTAATACTTTTTTTCCCTGTATTGGGACACTTCTGATTTAAATAAAAATGCCCCGTTGTTTCTGGAGATGTGGAGACTTGTAATTTTAACAGGGGATATAGGGAAAACATGTCCCTCTGCTCTATTAGCACCAGCTTCATATTCTCTCTACATCATGATCAGCCCTCTCCTGCAACTGACCTAGGCGGAAACAAGGGTGAAAATTGAAGCAAACCCCCTCCCCCTGTTAGAAGTTCGTGCGCCTGTGTGCTGGGGAGGGGGGAAGGGAGCAAACAGACAACAACTAGCACGCCCCTCTTTTAAATTACCGGGACACTCAGGGTGAAAGCTCGTTGAACAACTTTAAGGTCTCTTTCTCAAATCTGTTCTGTTGAAAATTTTTGCTGTGAAGAAAAGGCTTGGGGGCCCTGGGAGCAAAAATTTGTTTTGAGAACTCGTAGGGAAAGGGCGTCTGTGATTTTTATAGGAAGAAAATGCCCCCTAATCCTACAGAAACCTCTGGGGAGCAGGCATTGTGAAAGTTTTAAAATAAGCCTTTTTTCTACTGAGTTAAACACTCGCTTTTTCATGAGGAAAAACCCTTTTGGGTGGTAAAATATTTTCCTCAAAAAAGCAGTTTATTGAAAAAAAATCGATTTAAATAAAATAAAAAAACCCATTTTTTTTTTTTTTTTTTTTTTTTTTTTTTTAAAAAAAAAACAAAAAAAAACAAAACAAAAAAACATTGTTTTTTATCCCCCTGGGGCATTAGAAAGTGGCAAACCCTTTCGCCCTTTCAATAGGGGGGGTACGTCCGACAGCGGGCCCGGGACAGAGAGGTGATTTTAGCCCGAAAAAAAAGCAAAAACTCCGATCTAAGTCCCCCTAAGATTTTAGAGCAGTTTTTGAAGTTAAAAAACCCGATTGGATATAAAACAAAGGGGAAATTGTCTTCCATAATAATGTCCCTTTAATTTGACTGTTGCTTTTTTTTGGTTCTAAAAGCGGGTTGGAGTCGGCAGCCAAACCCCCCACTCGATTCCCAATTTCCCAAACCCCCGCTCCTGACTCCCTTTTCACGGCGCAGTTTTAAATGATAACTTTTTGTAGTAAAAGGTAAACATCAGGTGTTTTTCCCTTTAGTTTTTATACAATAATCAAGTATTTAGGTAGAACAGACAGACAAGCAAAAGGGTAACGATGTTTTGTCTTTTGAATGTGTGAAAAGCCGGGATCGATTTTGGTCAATTTGATTGAATCTGATTCAGGCCCAGAAGGATTCAGGAGAGTGAAAAAAACCGGCAGAATATTAAAAACCCAAAAAATAAAAAAATAATAAAAATTTACATTTAGATTTTTATGAGCAAAACTAACAAGCATTTACATGACAAGATTCTGCAGAACTAAGCAGATTTCTAAAACTTGCAAGTCTCATTTTTGTATTAGAGGGTTGATGATGTATATAAAAATTGTTTTTGGGCCCGCATCAAATAACTGGACCAACTTTTTTTGGGAGTCGGGTTGGTCCATTTTATGCAACTCCGAATCCTGCAAAAAAGGCTCTGACCCTCAGCCCTTCTAAAATCTTCTAAAAAGTGAAGGTGAACCCCTAATGGGCTGGTCCCTAATCTGCAGCTATTGTTTTAAAAGAAACCTGCTGATATGATAGAACTGATTGTATAATATTTTGGT
>JAODAL010071534.1:0-15491 GCA_025379985.1 Phyllomedusa bahiana
CCATAAATCTACTTCAACACCTGACTTCCTACAGGAAAAATGTCTTAAGCCTGGGTTAAAAATTAGGTTTTGGTGTAAAACAGGGACTTTTGTGTTTCTTCTACATTAAAGGACATAAACAAATTTATCCGCCTGGGGGACTCTTAAAAGAACTTCCATTTTAATGATGGGAACCCAAAAGGATAAACAAGGAATCATTCCGCAAATACTTTTGGCTGAATAGTTTAAAAAAATCTTCTTTTTCAGGAACAAAGGGCCCCCTTTTTTCCTTGAAACTCTCTCTAATGAATGTAGTAATTCTTGGAAAAAATAATAGAAATCAAGGTTTTTAAAAAATGTCAAACCCCAGAATTCTACCCAATTTAATTCCCCGTTTTCCAGAAAAGGGATCATTTTCAGTCTCTTGTTGAGAGGGTTTTAAAGGGCTTCTCAAGGACAGTGCTCCCCTTCCCAAAAGTAAAGAATTTATCTAAAAATTCGTTTAGCACTAGACCAATGATAAAAAAATGAAGATTTAATATTAAAATGGCGAAAAGGGGGGGCCCTGTTTTTGGATGGATTGAAAAGATTATATTTTTTCTATGTGGTTTTATTGTCAGATGATAGGTTTATTGCAACTTTCAAGTGATCCTACACACTTTTTCCCTTAGGGGAACTTAGGCAAATTCTATCTGAGGGTTTTTAGCGGTGGGTGCTTTTTCAAAAAGGGTTAGATTTCATTCTAGTTTAGAACCCATGAAAACCTATAAAGTATGGCCTCCCAAAAAACACACAAAACAAGGTTAACCCGCCTAGCGTCCTATTGTTCGGGGATTGGGTCATTTTCTCGAGAGGTTTTTGGGCCCGGTGGGTTCGGTTTTACAGCCTTTGGTTCACGGGGTACCCATTTTTCCTTCGGACAACAAAAGACGTTTGTGCAGTTTATCCAATTTCATCTGGAAAACCCGAATTTTGTTGGGTTAATGTGCGTAGAGGCCTTTTTTACTCATCCCTCATTAGTAGCATATTGGGTTTACAATTTCATCTAATAATTTTAAAGGGGGATTTCCCAGGAATTTTGTTCTTTTGTTCTGGTACAACTCAAATTTCTTATGACCCAACAATTTTTTCAAAAAATTTTGAGAAATTTTTTCAAACCCGGGGATTTTTTTGGGGGGGTTTTTTTTTTGTGTTTTTTTGGGTGGGGGGTGGGGTTTTTTTGTTTTTTTTTTTTTTTTGTTTGTTTTTTTTTTGTTTTTGGTGTTTTTTGGGTTTTTTGGGTGTTGGTTTTTTTTTTTTTTGGTTTTTTTTTTTTGGGGGGGTTTTTTTTAAAAAAAATTTGGTTTTTTGGTTTTTGGGGGTTTTAAAAAAAATTTTTGGGTTTTTTGGGGTGGGTAAAGTTTGGTTTTTTTTTTTTTTTTTTTTTTTGTTGGGTTGTTGGTTTTTGGGGGGGGGTGGGGGGGTTTTTTTTTTGGGTTGGGTGGGGGTTTGTTTTTGGGGGTTTTTTTGGGGGTGTTTTTCCCCCGTTGGGAAAATGAAATTTCCCTTTTTTTGGTTTTCCCCCCCCAAAAACCCCATTTAAAACTTTTCAAAAAATTAAAACGCCCCCTCTTATTTGGGTCTAAATTGGAGGTGTGAACACTCTGCTGCTGTAAACAAAATGGAAGGAAAATTCACCCAAAAAATTTTAAAAGGGGGAATTCACTTTTTATTTTTAAAATCATTGAGCCACACCTGCAGATAACACTGATTAGGTTCTGGATTTGTGGTGGCAGCAGCATTCAATAATGTGTCTGTACTCCTTTAACCCATTCCTGATGCAGCAATTTCTAGAGAAAACGTTCTTTTTTCCCCTGCTTTTCAAGAAGTACAACTTTTATATTTTTCTTGACATCGTATTTTTTAATGGCACAATGTGATGTATTTGGAAAACAAAATAAATATTCTGGTTTTCTTTTAATTCACTGCCTGGTATAAATGAAATATTACCTACTTTGCCGGTCAGTACGATTCTACCAAAACCTAATTTATATGTATATTTTTTTATATCTTCATTCTTTAAAAAAAGATAAAAACGTTTATATCTTATTGATACTATTTTGGAGAACATCCAACTTTTGAATGCTTTTTATTCTGTAATTTGGAAAGGTAATTCAACCAAAAAAATTTCTACTTTTTGGTGGTTTTTTTTTTTTTTTTACGGTACACATGTGGAATAATAACTAGTTAGATAAATTTAAATTTTTCGATGTTTGGGGATTCCAATTTTTTTTATAAAGTGGGAAAGGGGTATTTTGAAGTTTTTTTATATTTATATATATTTTTAAACTTGTAATAATTTTATTTTTCTATGTCTAACCTAGGATACTTGAAGAGTAACACCTGATAGCTTACACACTGTATTGCAATTTTATAATTATTTTTTTGGGGCGCCCATGGCTGGCAAATAACATGATCCCATCCTACCTCATCCTTGGCTTTACAGATACACAGCATGTTTAGCCAGATCTTATGGGCCACCCAAACCCTATGGAACAGGGGTGAACATAACTTTGGTACAGCCTGTGTAATTGCATAGAGGTCCAAAAGGTAAGAGAACCTACTGCCAACATAAAATCAGCAAGCAGCTTCCTCCTATCTATTAGATTGTATGTTAGGGCCTGAGCTAATGAACTTCATAGCTTAGACTTACTGGTACTTTTTGTTAGTGAAACATAAGAGGATGCTCTATGATAAGCCATTGGACAGCAGGAAGCCTATTTACTGTTCTAGTACAGGTGTCATTATTCGTCTATGTCTGCCCGACAACCCGCCTTACTGTGACAACTCTCGGCGCACTTGCCCAGGTTTTTGCACCTAGACTTCTTTATTGCTTACTTACATCTACCACATACACCGTAACCTTATAAAGCAGATTGCGATCTGTCTGACCAAAAGACATGGCTCCCTGACTGCTTTTGACTTAAGAAATTTTCCTAAATTAAAATTCTATTTATCAAAGAGACACATCAGGAAATAGCAACATAATAATGGGGTTAGCTGGTCTCTGCACCCATCTGGTACAGGTAAGAGATTCTTGGAACCTGGAATCTTCTACACTACAATTTTGTTTTTATTTTATATCACATCTACAGCACAATTACTATAGGGCTTATCATGCAGCTGAAGAATCCGCCTATCATCCATCTAAAACCCATTATCATCAGGTATGTCATGATAGCACTTTGAAGGGTGCTTCACTTTTTGTTGACATTCTCTCGGTATAGTTTCCTTTTAGCTTTGCTGTCCTCTTTTTTTACTTATTTTTTATGTTTTATATTGTGGACTTGCAAATTAAAAAAAAAAAAATGACAAGCTAAAAAACACAAATGAGCCACATGATCTGGGAGAAAATGCTGCATAACACTGAACTTCATGTATTTTAAGATTGCTACATACCCTGTAGATCTGTGCCTGCCTGAACATAAAACTAACTGCATAAGAAAACTACTAATTGCTCAGGAACACTGACAACAGTCAAAAGTGTGCTACAAGGTCCTGAATAATTTATGGATCAACAGACAGAGAAGGAGTGGTGGAATCACACTATGTCATTGTGTCATAATGTTCTGCAATAACCATAAAGCAGAGGATCTCCATCTCAGTGGCTTAAATAACAGCCAGGCCGAAAGACAAAAAACTGCTTCGGTCCTGCACTTCAGAATAATATGGCTTGACCATTAACTTCCTAAACTACTCTATCCAAACAACGCAGAACATAACTAGATACCAGGATCCCACAGAGAGATCTCTCCAAGTAGGCAAAATTTTGTCATTGAGCAAAGAACGCGTTCAAGGCATAAAATAACACTATTGCTTCTGGCTGAGGTAGTAAGGGATCTTCCGTTTTCAAGATTTGGGCAACTTAATTAGTTTCAGCATTTCCCTTGAAGGTTGTAAGGTCCAACAGGTTCTGATTAATCTTATAACATATTTACAGGACTCAGTTTTTCTGATACAAAGCTGCAGGTACCTTTCATAGACATTAAGTTAATTATACAATTCTGACTGCCTGCAGGCACCATTACAAGGAACTTCCTGCATATAGATTGCTTATTGAATTGACAGCCATATATAACTTCTTTTTGGATTTTTGCTGAGTGTGGACTGTTGGAATTACAATCTATGGACTACTGTATTATCCAGATATGGTATGGAGTCAGTGTCAGTCTAAGGTGCCTGGGGCCTGTTAGAGGCATTGATTCTTGGGGCTTATCAGTGGAGTTGATTCTTGGAGCCCATTTTAGAGAACTGTACATGACTGCACATACTGCACAAGTCTTGCTCTCTGTCATAGTAACATATATTGTAATTATGAAAAGAGACAGACTCCATCCAGTTTAGTCTATTGTCTTATAGTGCTGATCCAGAGAAGGACAAAAAAATCCATGAGGTAAAAGCCAATTGTCCTCATTTTAGGGAAAAAAAATACCTTCCCGACTCCAATCTGGCAATCCAAATAAATATCCCTGGATCATGACCCTTCTCCAGAATCCTAGTCACTATAGCTTGTCTATTATTAACAGTCAATTTCAGAAATATGCATCTAGAACCATTTTTGAACTCTGTTAGTGAAAATTACAGCATGAACAATTTCCTCTGCAGAGAGTTCACACGCGTCTCCACTGCTGCTTTCACAAGAAAGAATCCCTTAACATAGTTTATGTAGAAACATTCTTTCCTCAAGACATAGAGGATGCCCTCTTGTTCTGGATACAGTCCTGGGTATAAATAGATCTAGGGAGAGATCTCTACATTGACCTTTAATATAAAATACTACTATATATATAATATATATATATATATATAATAATATAATATATAATATATATATTGTCCCTCTGAACCGTCTTTTCTCTAAACTAAATAACCCTAGTCTTGCTAATCTTTCTGGGTATTGCAGTCCACCCAGTCTGTGAACTGGTGCCCAAAACTGTACACAATATTCCATGTGTGGTCTGACCAGTGATTTGTGTAGTGGGAGAATAATGTTTTCATCGTGTGCATCTATACCCATTTTTTATACAACCCCAATTATCCCATTTTGCCTTAGGCCTGCTGCCTGACACGCATGGCTGCTGATGTCGATTATCCTTTTCTCTACATACCTCTCTTCTCCCACGGACCTTCAAACATAACACAATCTAGCACTGTGATTCTTCAAAGAGATTTAAATGCTTCTATTATGGACTGACCATGACTTCTTTAAAGGTATAGGCGTGATCATACAGAGAAGGTAGGCATATTACATAATCCAATCAAAGACTCTAGTATATATCATACTCATATTTAGTTACAATCCAATCAGTGTCTTAATGTAAAGATACACTATTTGAATTATTAAATTCATGACACTTCCCATCTTACCAAAAAATAAAAATGATATACTCTGACATCTCTGTCTTAGTTACACTCTCAATCTAATAACCTAAATTAAGCTGCAGCTATGACAAACCTTTATTCACTCAATGCCACGGACCTTCTACTACGTATCTCTTAGAACCAAATATAATGAATGTGAGCGGAACTCTATCTCATGTCCTTGTATCCTAGTCAGAAATTTCACTTATTCTAGAATTCTTACAAACAAAGATTTAAGTTTGAAAGAAATGACAAGATTGGAATCCCATACAATAAAAACTATCATTGTCCAATCTATCAAACTATATTCCAATTCTGTCCTCCAATTCCTCTCCTGAAATCTTTAAATCATTTCTTCTCAACTTCCATTACATAGTATCCCCGCCTCGATTTCCATTCAAGAAGGGCTGTTTTTGTGGTTTACCACCCGCAGCATTATCATGTAATATTCATGACAATTTGTCCTTTGGAACCGTTTGGCCCCTTTGAAACTTTTCTTAATGAGTATAAAAAACCGATACCTTTGATCCAAGATCCAGATGATGAGGCAGATAATAAAAATTTTGGTGATGATGTGGGCTATTATCCGCTGAACCACCCATAGATTGCCACTGAACCAATTGAGTGGGTTTAAGTCTAGACGAACCCTTTACCTGCTGGGCCTCCATTATGCTTACCCTTAAACATTTTTAAAAATCTATTCTTATACTGTAAACCTTAAATCTTAATGGCATCAAAAATCTGATCACTAAATGTTTGTCCAATGAGTCCTTACTATTCATTGTTTGTGTTCGTTGTGTATTCCTTCTGAGTGTAGCATGAGTTATGGATTAAACTTGATCAAAGGTTTGGGGGATCCCTCTTCTTATTATTTACTTGCATGTCTTGGCAAGAAAACCTCATGGCTAAGGGGAAAAAACCTATTGTCTGAAAAACAATGTTGGTCACCCTTCCTAAATTAGTGAATGCAATTGAAAAAAATAAAAGTTTATTGTCTAATGGAAGAACATTAATGTAAGAAAAAAATTCTATTTTGTGCAAAAATACTATTTCATAAAGTGTCCCAAATCTATGGGAATGTACCCTAACTCCGCATTTGTAGTGGATTCACCCTGTGAGTACAATACTAAGAGGAGTTGAAACCCACACTCACATTATGGATAAGAAATTGGGGTTTACTGTTTGGTATGGTCACGTACAGCAACCCACCCAAGGGGGTGATGCCCATCCTGCTATGGGAAAAGAAACTCGTGCTTATCAAACCACCTGAAAGCTTAGATTACCTGGGAAAGTGTCAAGGGTCATTTTCTTCCTAAAATGAGTTCTTCGGGGAACAGATGTAGCTAAGTAATGGCATAGATTGTGATGAGAGCGCTAGCGGTGAAATGGTGCCATATCCAGCAAATCCTTTAAACCTGCGCGTTTGACTATGGTGTTTGAGCAATTTAATAACTTATTATCCTTTTCATGTAAATGTTCATGTAATTCTCGTTTAAACCATCTTACAGTATTCTATTTGAACATAACACCATATAATCACCTAGCTCATATCATTAGTTTGATAACAAAACCTTTTCAATGCAATATATATGACAGATGTGTTTTCTTTGGTTTCCAGGAATTAGTCGTTATCATCCTCACTCTCACCTGTGGGCATCTTCCTGCCCATTTGGTCATAGTAATCTTCGCTGATGCAGAGCCATGAATTCCCTGTGAAAAGGCAGCAATAAGAACAACAACCAACCATCCTCCCGACCATACTCAGCCAAAGTCATGTGGCTGGGTTGAGGGCCAATATTTAATTGTACAAGGAGGGGCATCCCGATCTTCTTTCCTTCACAGCGGATGGAAGTGGTAACACTTTGATTACCTCAGCTGCGTCTTTGGTGATGGCTTATGGCTAAGCCCCGTCTGAGCGGTAGAGCTCAGGATATCTTCCTTGTTCAACTGACTGGCTGACAGGAGGAGGCAGTAGAGCAGCAGCAGTGGTACTTGCTTCCGTCACGATGGGGGTTTACAACGTTTGCATGTGGACGCATGATCCACGTTCCTCTTCCTTCGACTTCACACTTGCGAAGGAGTGTGTCATCAGAACTTGAAATGGACCGCCCACCTTTCTGAAAAAAGAACCTAACGTAAAATTTTGCGAATCAAACCATTATCTCCTGGTTTGACGTTGTGACAGGCAAGAGTGGGACAGGTGCAGGTCCCCTAACATGATGATGCAAATCCCTTTTAATTGTTTTTGTAGTTGTAGCACCATAAGTCCAGCATTTAAGAGTTTGTTAAAGATGAAATGGTGCAGTCTCGGAGGTGAAGTGAGTGATTAGGCAATATTCCAAACAGAATTTCATAAGGTTGAAAGTTGAAGTACCCCTCCTGGGGGTGTATGTATTCCATAAAACAAAGGTAAGACATCTGGCCACCTCATATCATGCACCTCTTTGCACCATTGGCTAAATATCTTGTGGGTACGAACAAATAAACCTATCTGTTTCATTCCTTAGCATAAATGGTGTGTAATACATTACCAGTGAGTGTAAGACTAATCCTGATTACTTGAAGCTAAACCTATGGTACATAATAAAATTTAACACCAAACCGAAGAACATAACAATACAATCTATCCTACCGTTTAGGTAGCTGTCTACCTGTAGATCTTTGAAAGGGCCCTTGGTTATGGGAAGGTGGTGAAGGTAAAGCTCTCACTGCTCCACCAGCACTCTGCCTGGAGTACATCTGCAGGGCAGACCCACATCCGCTTTGCAGTTGAAAACCAATGTGCACACCAGTATGATGGAGACCAAATTTCGCAACGCAGGTCTTCCCACATGGGTAGCTTCAGCTAGCGTTGTCCAGGAAATTTTTGGGTCTCTGGCTTTCTTCACTGACCATAGACCATACAGATATCTGGAGCACCCCATAAACCTTCATCTGCGCCTTTTCCTATGGTGAGCACTAAATTTGGAAAACATAAGTTTACAAAGTATCAAGTAAGACACAGTAACTATTTTGAAGTATGTGCTTAATATTTCACAACAGCTGTTACTTTCAGAATTAGGATTCTCCCATAACAAGTAATCTCATTTGCATAGCTTCATAGCTAACAAAGTTTAAACAACAAAATTTTTTTTTTTTTTTTACAAAAAAATAAATATCAGGGCAAATGTGTACTCTGTCTTTCCTTCAGAACAACTCACATGCTTGCAAGTAACTAATCCTGGGTTCTCCCAAAATTTTTCCAAATTCTCAACTTTTCCTTCCCTTAAATCTGGGCGCGGCAGTGTTATGGTCTCCGCCCCCTCAAGTCTGTCAAAAGGCCTCTCTCTGACTCACTACTCTCTCTCTCTGAACCTCATGTGACAACAAAATAACAAGGTTCACTTCAAAGCACCTGTGCAGGTGGTGGATGTTGATGTGACTAGGCTGGAGGAGGAACAGGCTCCCACCCTAGCGAATTGGGCCTGTGGTACATTTGACAATTCAGGAGTACATACACAGAATGAAAACCCCAGACATTCAAAATGTGACCAAAACTCGGCAGGTTTCTCTACAGACAATGCATCAGCCGCTATGGCTCAAAGTCATGCATGCATTCTCTCTCTACAACTGCTTCATCGACTGGGTCCTAACTGCCCCCGCAGCTAGCTAGTCTATTGGGACTTGACACAGCTTGTGCATGTCCTTTGACTTTAAGCAAAACAAGTGGAAGGGCCTTGTGTAATCTAGTAGTCCTAGAGCACCAGGGCGTGAGAGGAGAGCATTTTTGAACTTCTCAACAGCCTTTCTGGTCTCGTCAATGTAAGTGAATGATTTCAGCCACAGAATCTTGGTAAGATCCTATTAATTTTGCTGCATATATAAAACACTAATATGCAGTAACCTACCATTTCCCGAAGCCTATCCTCAGTCGCTGTTTCATTCATGGGAATGACAAATTGTACAGCTGCTACTATGTAGATTAGTAGGGTACTGTGCCTGTGTAAGGCAGTGTCCAATGTAAGTCCACCCTGTCTTTTTACATTCTCTGAATTTGATCAGGAGAACTGATTGTCCTTAGTCTGCAAGAAAATCTAAGCATAGATTGTGTCCGAAGGCAATTCAACTGTCACCCTTCATGTGGTGCCTCAGGTTTTGTGTATGTGTGCAACTGGATTTACAAAGCAAACGTGTAAATTTGTGGTTGTTTGCTATCTGCCCACCACCACTGTAAATCATATTCCACAGTGTTGTGGATGTTTTTTTTTTTTCGGTATTGAACAATACTTCAGAATCTGTTATGGATCTTCCTTTGCTGGCTGATCATTAACCTCAATCCAGCATACAGCATGTACACCAGCGTCCTCTGTATTCTCAATTTAGCTATATGTGAATGTCATCCTAAGAGCAAAGATGGGCAACCCAAGCTGAGATTTCCATAAAAATCATTTTCCCCAATAAGCTCAGTGGGCATCAACTGAAATAGGTTGAATGAAATTATCGTTAGTAGATGCGGCTTAGTGTGACTAATGTGTACTTAAAAATAGGGTTTGCCTTTTACCACTTACACTAAGGCTGATATGTCCTTGTGTAGCAGAATAAAATCAGTGTTAATGAGAGACAATTTTAATTTTAGATCTTCTGTATCTAGAAGGAAAGGACGCTATGATTTGCCTCTTATGTTCCTGGAGAGAGAATAAATCCATATATTAGTGTAAAATAAAAATAAAAAATTCGCATGGGGAATAGGATTTGTCCACTAGTCAGAGTGCGTCACTGGAACCATTTCATCCTGATTGGCCTCTGTTGATGTTAAAACAAAGTGAAATAAATTTACAAAATCCTGAACCTGACATGTTACTGGTATGTGTTACATATTTTTCTAACCTTTCCCATGACTCTTGTGGGGTCTTTTTTATAATCCTCCTACTAACCTATCAAAAGCAAACAACTTCACTAGCTGATATGATTTCTTATCTTTATCCCTATTAGGGGGTTGTGTAGTTTGGTGGTGGTTCAGCTTCCCTTTCCTCTTACGTTTGTCTCCTCCCTCCCTAATGATGTTGAAATGTCAATCTGTTGTATCCTATCCTGGTCCTATTAGTGGACTAGGTACCTGTATTTTCATTTGCAGTGATGTTACTGTGAACGTATGATTCTGATGTTTTTTTGTGCAATGAGTGTATGTTCCTGTAGAGGTGCTTGTTTCATGCTACTTTGAACTCTTTGGCGAGTGCCTACCTGAGGTCTCTCATTTATTTGAGACCGCATGCTCTGTACTAAGCATGTAAGACATGTTCCATCCTCCGCATCATCTACAGATGTGCATTAGCTGTTTGTGGTTTTTATCATACATTTTGTGACTGTACCACCATCTGAAGGTTTTGGTGAGTATCAAGAGGTGTACAGTGTCAGTGGTTAATGATGGCTTGTCAGTGTTTATCTGAGGTGTCCCCTGAAGCTAACAACGCTGTTTGGCTTCACCTATCCATTGCATAAACATTTCCATTTCTTTCTGGTCATTACAACAAACAAGAGGCTATCTTCTGTAATGTCTCTAAAATCCCATGTACCTTCTTGAGGTACCCTCAGGTATACACAATCGCCATTTACTCCCAAAAATGATTATGGTCTACCCAATATATTTTTTTAGCATATGGTTCATAGGACTTCCTCCGGTATATAGGATGTACTTATTCCTATCTGGGGTGCACATCAAACTTGTTCTTTACTGCAAGTTGATGGACACATCCCCATGTTTATGAAATGTCCTTATAAACCAAGGACATAGCACCCAACCTCGTCAAGATGGACTAAAACAACTGTTTATAGCCTCCTATATTACCCTTCACTGAGGCACGTCCTTGCTCATTGGACACTTCTATATTACTTCAAAAAAGTTTGAGCATGTGGCGATTGTCTAGTACCTGTTGTAATCATACAAAACAATGACAATTCTCAAATGAAATGTAATACTCTACTCTATGAGCGAGACTTATTAAAGTAAACAGTTATACTAACAGCAAGGAAATATTCATGTGCAAAAATAACCGCAAAATAACAACCCAAATAATAGAAGGAAAAAAAATCAACAATAACAAAGTTAAGGTGCATACACAATGCAAACCAAAACAGTATGAAATAAGCTAAATTATCTCAACCGCTTGAGGGCAAGGGCCGCCCCTAAGGAAAGAAAAACACAGAAGACAAAACAAAGCCCATCCAATAAAAACAAAACAGATAAGTTATTTCACTTTTAAAGCAACACTGCAAATTGTGACAATTTCTTATCTCAACCTTAACTTTGATAAAACTTCTATAAACTTTAACGCTAAAACTATAAACCAAATTGATACGTGGGAGAGGGAGAATAATAGAATAATAGAGAAACCTCACTCACCGCAATTAACAGGATCAAACACCAAATTGCAGAGAAGCTATGGATTTGTGTGTGCAAATGCTCCACCCGTGTCTAGCAGATCCCAGGTTTCTCAAAAGCAAAGGGTGCTTGCGTATCCCGTTCACCCTCCGGTGATAGGTTTTCTAATCCGATTCACGGCATCCAAAATGATGTAGATATCCTTTCTTAGCAACCGCTCGTGTCGCCACGGACCTTCAAACATAACAATGCAGCTGTGATTCTATTCAAAAGAATAGAATGCTTTATTATGGACTTGACAGATTTTTTAAAGGGTATTGCATGATCATACAGAGAAGGAAGGCATATTACAATTCCAATCAAAGATAATATAATAGCATAATATATATGTTACAATCCAATCATTGTCTTAATGATAAAGATACCATTTATTATTAAAATCATGACACCTCCCATCTAACCAAAAAATAAAAATTGAATACTCAGACATCTGGTCTTAGTTTGTTACACTAATCTAATCAACCTTAAATAGCCAGCAGCTGATGACCTGTTATTCAACTTGGCCACGCACGGCCTTCTAAGACGTATCTCTAGAACCAAATATTATGATGTGAGCGAACAGAACAATGTCCCTTGTATCCTAGTCAAAATTCAATATTAGAATATTACAAAACACAAAGATTTAATTTGAAGAAGACAAGATGGAGCCCATAAAATAAAAATGATTGTCCAAACCTAGTCAAACCCTTATATTCAATTCTGTTTCAGCTGCTACAATTAAGTTTATTGTCCACTAGGATTCCCAAGTCCTTCTCCATGTCACTTTTTTCCCAATGTTTAACAAGTAATCATGAAATGGATTTTTCCGTCTCATGTGCATAACCTTGCCTTTATCTGTGTTAAACCTCATCTGCCATTTCTTTGCCCAGGCCTCCAACATATCCAGATTTGTAATAAAACATTATCCTCTATTGTGTTGATTACTTTACAGAGCTAAGTATCATCTGCAAAGATCGATATTCTACTGTGCAATCCATGTACAAGATCATTAATGAATATATTAAAGATAATAGGGCCCAATACTGACCCCTGTGGTAACCCACTAGTAACAGGGATCCAATCTGAGTATGTACCATTAATCACCACCCTTTGTTTTCTATCACTAAGCCAGTTACTTACCCACTTGCAACCATTTTCCAACAGTCCAAGCATTCTCATGTTACTTACCAACGTTTCATGCGTAACTTGCTTTTTAGTACTCTTTTTCTGCCTTTCTATCTTAAAAGCAGCCCCAGACCTGCCATGTCCTACGCCCCTGTTTTATAGTCCAAGTCTCTAAGGACTTGTAGTTATAGCATGTACTACCATTACCATTCTGATCACTACTATCTAAGATAATAATAAAATTAATTCTATTACTATTATCAATCTACATTTAAGGAACCACGGCGCTCCACACATTATGGATATGGGCAAATTCTACATTTCTCGCATTGGACACTTTTGCTAGGTATGGTTACTCATTCTTACATTTTCTCATGCTGTCATGAAAGAATTTCACAGTCTTTGCCTGAACCTTTCATATTTTCTACATTATCTTCTTTTGAGAATACCATTCACCTTGCACCCTCTTACACTGTGGTATAGAACTATCCATGTTTTTAACTATGTTTTCTGTTGGTAGTCCAATATCACATCAGGCATTGTTGTAGGTTGACAACACTTTTAACATTTGAGAACATTAAACCTTTTCACTTTATACATTTAGACAATCCCACACCCAAAAGTTTTAAATATATGAACAATATCTCAAACCTACTACTGAAAGAAATGGGCAGCATAATACCTCAAGGAAAAAGATACTAACTTAAATTTATGTATCAGTATACCCAAGGTTACTGTCATATTTTTTGAAAACTATATATGAGACTTGTATAGGATACAGTAGATGTAGTTGCAGATAGTCCTTCAGTAATTGATAAATGCACAAGATATTTACCTATGACAGGACTATATGTTGTATGATGTGGTTTTTCCTTTATGTTTTTTGCATTATTGTTATATACTTTTCAAATATCTATTATGAAAGAAAATTATGTATGTCTTACACAACAATCATGCACTGTATTTGAGTTACCTTGTGTTTTTATTTTTAACTTTGTAGTAAATTGTATGATTAAGGTCTTGCCGACAGAAATGTCACATTTTGTCATCTAATTACTTAATAAATAAATAAATGAGGAGCTCTACAAATAGACTGCTGCTCCAGCCCCCCCTTACAAATATAGACCGCCAATCATGCCTCCTGTCTCACATATTGAACATCACTCATGCCTCCTCCTTTCTCACATACAAACTACTGCTCCAACACCTTCCTCTGTCACATACAGGCTACTGCTCCAACTCCTCCTCTGTCACATATAGACTACTGCTCATGCCACCTCCTCTATTAGAAATAGACCACTGTTCCATTCCTATCTTTTGTGTCACATATGGACCACTGCTCAGGGTCCTCTTCTTCTCTTACATATAGACTGTGATTATGTCTCCTCCTCTCTTACATATAGAATGCTGTTGATGGTTTTCTTTGTCACATAAAGCATACACTCATTAGTGGATCATAGCTGAATCTCTAAACAAAAATCAATAGCAAATTCACAGCAAAAAGAGGACAGATTTGCTGACAGGCTGTTGTTTAGCTATGAGACTATATCTCACCTCAGTGGGAAGGCCACTCACTAGAAAGATAGAATTTGGAGCTAAAAAAAAAATGAGCATAAAAGGGACCCAAAATAAATTTTGCACAACGAGTGGTGGTGAAAAGTCTATGCTTGCTTCTTTTTTGTTGAGAATACTGTAACTGGCTACCCCTACCTGGACATGTTAAAGAAATGGCTTATACCACCAAAAGAAGAAGATCTGTCAAACATAGTCTATCAGCAAGACAGTGCAGCACCACATCTACATTTCGATGTTTGATGATACCTCAATGAAACTCCACTGAGATGTTGGTTTGGTTGCACTGGAAGCAACGATTCACCAATGTTGTTCTGGCCTTCCTTCTGTGTAGCTGCATCAAGGATGCCATGTATCTGACCCCTCCCCCTCCCCTGTCAGAGGATCTAAATGAGTCAACGCATATCTGAAACAGTGGAGTCCATATCAGTGGATATGGCAGACATCTGGACAGAACTGGAATAATGCCTAAACATGTGTTGTGTCACCAATGGACAAAACTTGGATAGATAGTGTGTCTTTTGATGGTTTATTAATATTTCTTTTCATGGGACAGAACTGAAGATATGACACTTTGATACAATGTGTGGCAGAGCGAACTTAGCCGGTCGCATGGTGCTGCCACTAGGTGGCGTATGTCAGGATTCCACCTAGAAATGTGCCACCAAGGGCCTGGTCTTGGTGGGGGGGACCAAGGGTTATCTGTCAGCAACACTAGGCTTCTGACAGCTGTATGTAGTATGGCTGATATCCAGCCATTATGGGCTGACTTCCCCGGAACAGCTGCAGATGGGTGGGTGGCTTTTCCCTATTCCAAGGTCCCCATGTTCCATGTCTGGTTTTGGGCCAGTACCTGGACAGTTATATAAGATCTCCTACTACAGGTGATCAGGGGCCGTGGTTGCAGCCAGAACCTGGAGCAGCAATGGAGCTGAAGCGAGGCTCTGGCCCCCCAAGAGGCTGAGGGAAGCCTGTACACAGTGTCAGACTGGGGTTCCCGGGGCCCCAGGGGGGTTTT
>JAODAL010071535.1:0-15491 GCA_025379985.1 Phyllomedusa bahiana
CAAACCCTCGTCTCCCGCCCCCCTCCTCCGCCCCCACCAAGCGTTCCTCGCTGCCCATGTCTCTCAGAGTCATGTCGGGGATCAGCCTCCGCTTCAGCCTCCACCGTCGCCCGAGTACCACCAGCACCACCAGAGACCCATCCTACCCCTTCTCCTTCCGCCAGTTTGACGACCTGCACGCCGTACAGCGGCCAGTCTAGCAGCCAGCCTTCTGTCTTCCAGGTTTGGGAACAGAAGAAACACTTTAACCCAAACCATCCAAGGCCAAAAGCCTGAATGTCGGCATTGCCAGGCTTTTGGCCTTGGAAATGTTGCCTTTCCGTCTGGTGGACACAGATGGGTTCCGCCACGTCATGGCCCTCGCCTGCCCCCAATACCAGATGCCGAGCAGCAAAACAACCCCACAACATGATGCTGCCATCCCCTTGTTTCACAGTTGGGATGGTATATTTAGGCTTCCAAGCTTCTCAGTTTTTCCTAGAACTGAAACAGTGGTCATTTTGGCCAAACAGTCCAATTTTAATTTTGTCAGATGACAGGACATGTCTCCAAAAAATGTAGGATTGTTCCTTTGTATATTTACAGACATTAATCTGGGTTTTATATGTTTCATTTGGAGTAATAGCTTCTTCCTGGCAGAGTGGCCTTTCAGCCCATGTAAATACAGTATTCGTTTAACTATGGATAATGACACAATCTTACCAACTTATGCCAGCATCTTCACTTGGTCTTTTGCTTTTGTTCTTGGGTTGATGTGCACATGTCAGACCAAAGCACGCTCATCTATGAGACACAGAACCCGTCTCCTTTATGAGTGATATGATGGCTGGACATTCCTATCTTGTTGGTACTTGTTGGTACTTGCGTATAATTGTTTGTACAGATGAAAGAGGCACCTTCAGGCATCTGGAAATTGTACTCAAGGATGAACCAGACATGTGCAAGCCCACATTCTCTTCCGGATATCTTGGATGATTTCTTTAGACTTTCCCATGATGTTACACACAGAAGCAGTGTGCATTTATAAGCTTCCAAAGACATATCATCATATGGGCTGTCCCAAATTATCCAGAGTTATCCTAGTTTATGTAAACTTTTGACTTTGAAGAAAGTAATAAAAATGCCTTAAAAATTCTCTTTCTCTCATTATTCTGGCATTTGGCAAATATAAATAATTTTGGTAACCCTAATTGACCTGTACTACTAAGAAAAGAAGCGTAACTGGAGTAAATAGCACAAATACCGCCTATATTAAAAGAATATTTTATTTAAAAAAGAAAACTTTGCATTTTGTGCTAGTGGCACTTCATCAGGTTCATGTAATGTCATTTCTAATATTTTTCCTAACGTGTCCCCTGTTGACATCCGTAGTTAGGGGGATGGAATTGTGTGGGGACTGTTGGTTATTTTGGTTTATCTACACATCTGACTTTCTCTCTTCGTATTCAAATGCAATTTTATTGAAAAATAACAGGTATACAAGAAAGTCAATTTCACATATAATAATGCATTCAAACAAAATGATGAAAGGATGCTAGATATATAATATCATCCAAAAGAAATGAAAAGAATCATGGAAATCGATACGGTGGTGGAATAGCATTACCTATCATTTATATTATTAATCTGTGTCAATGGATGAAGAAATAAAGAATGACTGTCTAATATATTGCGAAATCGTTAAGCCACTATTGGTATAGTTGTTATTGTGAATTAACTTACTTCGAAACAATAAAACTTTTAAGAGCAAAGACAGGATGCAGTTAAACAAACAGCTCTGGACAGTGGTCGGTGGTCAGTATGTAGGAGAGTAAAAGATGATTAGTTGAGTCTACTATACTCGGAGGAAGAAGTAAAGGCTATCCATTCCCTCCATTTCTTATTGAACCTTTCAAGAGATTGAGTTTGATCTGCTCTGATCTCCTCCATACATTGCAAGTGGAAGATCTCTTTGAACCAATCTGCTATGGAGGGTGCTTGAATGGATCTCCACTTTCTAGGAATGAGGGCTTTAGCTGCAATCAGAAGTAAGATGATCAAGCTTCCTTTGAGGGCATATGTGTTCATAGACAACATGAATAGAAGAACTGAGGGATCATCTTAAAGTTGAAAACCTGTGATATCTTTGGTTATTTTCATGACCTTAGACCAGAAAGGATGTATTTCCCCACATCCCCACCAAATGTGAAACATACTATCAGAGGCCTCTCCACATTTTGAACATGTGGAGAGAACCAGAGGATACACGAATGCCACAGTGTTGGTACTTTATACCATTTATATAAAACTTAATAAATAGGTTCTTGAAACCTATAGGAGATGGATGTTTTATTGGCTGATGTGCAGACCTTACTCCAGTCTTCGACCGAGAACCAAGCTCCGTTTCCCAGCTGGTTTGTAAAGTAGGTTTTTTAGAAGAGAGATTATCCAATATCATATTTTATATTAATTATATGAGATGCTTTGGATCATACTGTTGAACAACAGAGGGATTCAATACTAGTTAATGTTCTTGCAAGATCACTTTTGGTTTTGTTAGATTCATAAAAATGCTTGAGCAAAATACATTAGGTGATCTGCTTGAGGGAGGTGCACAATCCTCATATTTTTTAAAGGAAGAAAAGATGGTAAGATCCCTGAATGTGTTTGATTTCTGCATCTGACCATCTTGATAAGACAGACAAGGGGCAGTAATTAAGAGAGCCAGGTTGCCCTTAATCGGCGTGAGCGTTCCATTTGGTGCATATAGATTATGTTGTGGGCCATATAATTTGAGTGCCACTGATGTGACTTGCTTTATGACAGGTAAACAGGGTGTGCTATGTTTCAATAAATGAGAACTGAGCCATGGTATAGCCAAAAGAGGAGAGCCACATAAGGATTCCTCCATTTGTGTCCAACTCTTAGAAGCCCTAGAGTGTCAGCACCTCCACCTATAGAGTTTGTTTTAAAGTGAGTGAGAGCCAGACCGCCCTTCTCTTTAGGGCTGATCAATATGTCTTTTGCGACTCTAGGCTGTTTATTTGACCATACAAATTTCCTGATGCCTTTGTTAATATTATTAGTCCTGACAGGGCGTTATAGGGTTTTTCTGTGAGGATGCTCCACGGTAAGGATAGCAGGGTGCATTAGTCCTGACAGGGCATCATAGGGTTTTACTGTCCCTCTAGCACCAGCTGATCCTCTCCATAAATATCTATATTTATCAGGAACCTGTTTGTCTCTATATTGTGTTTTTTCATTTCTCGTATGTAAGCAATATTCATGAGAGCCATTTTCTTGTATTTTCATATCATGTTTTAATTGTTGTAATAACTCCTTCCTATCATAATAATATGGCTCTTAATTTTTTCCTCCTCGATTACCAAGAGCCATAACTTTTTCCATCTACATAGACATGTAGACATAGACATATTTTGCATGACAAGGTGTACATTCTAATGGTGTCATTTACCATACCATAACATATACTGGGAAACCACAAAAAATTCTAAGTGGAGCGAAATGTTCTTGCGCTATGTTTATGGGGGTTTTGTTATTATGACATTCACTCTTCAATATAAATGATGTGTTATCTGTATTCTTCAGGGAGATACAATTCCAGAAATACCAAATATGTGAGTCTGTGTTATGATTTAGTACTGTAAAAAAAATCCAAACATAAATTTTTTTTAAATTTGTGCTGCAGCATCATTTGCTGCGACCAAAACTTTTTCTTATTTCCACCTATGGACCTGAATGAGGGCCCATTTTTCTGCAGGCCAAAGTGTATTTTTATTGGCTCTATCTTGGGATAGATGGGATATACCAATAAAATTCAGTGTTTTGGATAGATTGTGTTATATTTTAATAGTTCAGACCTTTACAGATGCAGCAATACCAATGATATGTAACTTTTTTATTTGTTTTTATTTGTAAAATGGCAAAATAGAGGTGATTTGAACTTTTAAATTATTTTTTCTTACTTTAACTTTCAGTCCCCCTAGGGTACTTAAAAGTAGGGGGGCACAATTGTCATTGTACTCTTCTGAATTGTATAAACAATGCAGATGGGTGTTTAAAGATGGCAGTTTTATCACTTCCTGCCTGGGGAAAGAAGTGATAAAATAGACATGGCAATGATGGAAATATTTACAAGGCTTTCAGCTGCTTTGTTAACCTATCAGCACCTAGCAATCTCTAAAGTTGAACAGCAGGGAACATAGCCAGCTAGGTGTCAGCTGTAATTAACAGTTAACACCAGCCTTCTATGAAGAGGGATTACCAATTAATCCCGCTACACATAACCTTACTGGCACCAGGACGTATCCATACATCAAATGTCGGTAAGGGGTTAAAGGTTATGTTTTAGCCATATACATATTCTGCAGCTGAGATTGGATTTTTGGACTGTGGAGGAGAGTTTTATCATGCTTACACAAATTGTTGGTATTTGATTGTTTTTCTTGAAGTTTATCAATTAAAGCTTATTTATCAAGTCAAAAAAGAGGGACATTTAAGAAGTGAAGAAGGATAGGGGGATTTGGATCAAAAGTAGGGATTGTCCCTCAAAAAGAAGAACACTGAGAGGGGTGGTTCCTTATTTTCAGTTTTAGATACAGAATTTTAGAAGTATTTTCCATTTTTCCATTTAATCATTAAGACCATTCTGCAAAAGGTATAAATAAATAATTACAAATGAGGCTTGGTCCCCTTGTCATACTGGAGTTTAGAGAATAGAATTTTAAGTGAGGTTTAGGCCTGAATAAGCCTCTGTCCGTGGTGCTGATCTCACAAGTTTGTAGGCTCTCTGCAGAGATATGGTTGTGAGCGGCCTGTAGTGGCCAAGTACATGTTAGAAGTCTGAATAATGCATGTCACAGTTGCTTAAATGAATTGTTTTGTTAAATTTTAAAGCTTATTTTTTGTTTTCTTCCACTCTTTGTAGATACTGCATTAAAATTATCACCACCTTATTTGATCTTTTTCCGCTGCACCATAATGATAGCATTTATTTGTATTTCTTTTTATCAAGTGTAACATGCATTTCTCAACTTCTGTATCCATCTAGTTCAGTGCAAAAGGTACACAGCCAGCACTGCAGTTCAGGAGGTGTAATGTCATGATGAAAATCAATTTACCTTTTAAAAAATATTGATTGACACTGTGTTGTTTACATGACTCAGTGGTCTTCTGGAATCATTCAGGCAATCTGTACAACATAGTGCATAGATAACGACAAAATCACCAGTGTGCTTCGAAATTCAATGTAGGCAATGTGTTTTTTCAGAAAAATCAATCTTGTCCAATATATTGTTCTAACTGCAGGTATTGTGTAAGTGTTCTTTATATAATAAACAGTATTCCTCTTAGGATTCTTCTCTATAAAGTTGGATTTGAAGCATACAAAAGTACAAAGTATAAAAGTATACAACACTCATATACATATATATCAGACTTGACAATCCCCCCTAAATACTAATTTTTCCCTAATTTTGTGTGAACCCCATGATCTGTTCCAATGCGCTTCGTTCCTCTTACCCTTTTAAACTTAAGCTAGAATGAATATGTCTCACCGTGTTTAGATAGCTACCTGGACAGGTGGAGCGGGTAATAAACCCACTGCATCACTGCCAGGCTTGCTCCAAGGGGGTGTAACTAAGCGATCGCCAGCCTCTTCTACATTGCCTCTGATGGTGAGGATGAGGGGGATTGACCAAATGACCAGCCAGGTGCTACCTTAGAGCAGTCCCTAGCAGTGACAGTTTGTGGATTGCTAGCAATCCACATTCGGAAAACCTGGAAAATTTGGTGAACATGTTGTTTTACTGGAAAGACAAGGGATAAAGACTGATAGAAATTCTAGGGTCTGGAAGCCAAGAACGGTCACTCCTAAAGGAACCTTCACACTTTATTTTCTCATAATTCCCCCTTGTGAGTGTCTCTTAAGATATTTTCCAATGCTAGGCTATTTTGCTAGGTCATGATTGATATAGCTTCTAATTGCTCAATTATGTGTCGCAGGATATCTCGGGTGTGGTTTACAAATCTCTGTTGGTTATAATGGATACTATTTATCCAATCTACACCTTTGTTTATCTTTATTTGTGGTATTATTGGTTCAAGTCTAGCTTTGAATTCACCAGCCAACCCCCTGGGTCGTTCCCCTTGTATTTTCAGACACACCCAAACAACACAAATGAAATAAAGGATAAAGGAGTGATTCATGATGATTTCTCGGCTCCAGGAGCTTAATCACCAGGTTGTAGTTTGTGGGTGCTCTGATCTGAGTCAGGATCTGGAATAGAGGAAAACACTGCGGCATGGGTTAGTTTCAATTCATTACACAGACTTATGACATATTTTACAAGGTTATCATTCCCTGCACTCAACTGTTGTGGATAGTATTGTCCTAACCTAGGCGGGCCTAAGAATAACATCTCATAAGGCGTGAGACCAGTGGGCTGCCTAGGGGTGTTTCGGACAGAGTACAGGGCGATGGGTAGGATCTCTGGCCATGGATGTGATGTTTCCTTACTGGCTTTGAGAATTTTGTTTTTGAGTGTGGCATTCATCCTCTCGATCTTTCCCGAGCTCTGGGGATGGTATGGAGTGTGCAATCCAAGGTCAGCTCCTACTAGCTTCAAAATGTTTCTGGTTACTTCTGCTGTGAATCCAGGTCCTTGATCAGACTCTATAACTTCTGGGATTCCGATTCTGCACACTAATTCAAACAGCAGCTTTTTTTTTACACTAGTTTTTGCAGTCATGTTAGGGACTGGGTAGGCCTCAGGCCACCCAGAGAACATATCCACCACCACTAGGACATATTTGTATTTTCCACTCTTGGGCAACTCGATGTGGTCAATCTGGATCTGTTGGAAAGGGTACAATGGTTTGGCCAGATGCTTTTGTGGCGTTTGTACCAGTCCTCCTGGGTTGCAAGCATTGCATATCCCAACTCCTCCTTTCCTTTGGGCTTATTTGGGTTTGAAATTGTCTCAGCAGGTCAGCACCTGGGTTCAGTATATTTCTTCCTTGATTCTGTTCTTCATCCTCTTCTTTTTTCCCTTTCCTTTTCATTCTTCTTAGTTTCTTCTTCTTCTCTTTCTTTTATCTTCTTCTTTTCTTCTAGCTTCTTTTTCTCTGTTCCTGTGAGTACGTATACAGCCACTCCTGCTTTCTCTTGCATTACTGGGAGGAGGGCTGCGGCCTTTGCGGCCTGATCAGCGTTGTAATTTCCCCTGGCCTCCATTTTTCCATGAGTAGTGTTGAGCGATTTTTATCGACAAAGTTGAAATCGGCAAGGTTTTTATGGTGATCGAAATATTCAGATCATGCGATAATTAAGGTTAAAATCGGTGCATCATCTATTAAGATCGCGCCATTTTCGGCGCTTCCTGTAATTTTGGCGGCCAGCAAATCAGATTACAGAATAGAGCAGGGTGAGATGTGTGTGCGACGTCATGACTGGGATGTGTATGGTTGCGATTGGCTGGAAAAAATCACATGACCTCGTATTACATAGAACAGCGTTTCCTGTTCAGCCTTAGTGTCTTTCAGCGTCTCATAGGAATAGGACGTGCGCTCTGCCTGTGGCCAAACAGCTCAGCGAAATTAGTCTATTTCTGCACAGAGAAACCTCTACTATTAGCTGTGATCCTTCCAATTTAGTTAGATTAGAGATTTGAAGATTTTATGTAGTTAGCTAGAGAATTTTAAAGCAGTATCTACCGCTGTAAAGTCACAGGCGGAGCGGGGGGGGGGCACGGGCGAACACAGACAAGATCTATCTATAAAGAACACTGGATAAAGTTCACCAAGACTTAGTGTAGACATTGCACTGCAATATCTTTATTATTAACAGTTTGCTATTGAAATATTTCCTGGATATTGGGCAGCCTGAACTTATATTGGATGCACATCATTTCTAGTAACTGCAGGTCTCTTTGTTAGGTGCAAAACTCCACTTTTATTATCAGTATACATTTCAGATAGGTGTTCATTTTCAATTTTACCAATTCCACCTGTGTTGATATATCCACCTTGCAGTTAAATGCAATCAGCAATCTTGTAGTCAGCACAGGTTGTTTGTTGCCAAAAATCCGTGCATCATACGAAAACATAACAGATACGTGTTTTTTGACTTTTGCGCACCCAGCTTGTTTCATTGACGCAGCATCCACGTAAATCTTAAAACAGCAATTCTATAGTCACCACAGGTGAATTGAAAGGTGCAAAAAAATACCGTGTATTATGCGAAACATAACAGATACAGACATAACAGACTCCTTTTCCCGGCAACTTTTTAATCTGGGGGTCAGACAGGTTTAATGGTCATACTGCGGTACAGGACAGGTATAGTCAATGTCCAGTGAAACTAAAATGGTGGTTGACAGACTCCTTTTTCCGGCACTTTTTTAAATCTGGGGGTTATGCAGGTTTGGGGCTCATGCTGTGGCCCAGGACAGGTATAGTCAATGTCCAGTGAAACTAAAATGGTGGTTGAAAGACTCCTTTTTCCGGCACTTTGTAAATCTGGGGGTTATGCAGGTTTGGGGCTCATGCTGTGGCCCAGGACAGGTATAGTCAATGTCCAGTGAAACTAAAATGGTGGTTGAAAGACTCCTTTTTCCGGCACTTTTTAAATCTGGGGTTATGCAGGTTTGGGGCTCATGCTGTGGCCCAGGACAGGTATACTCAACGTCCAGTGAAACTAAAATGGTTCATGTAAGACTCCTTTTTCCGGCACTTTTTAAATGTGGGGGTCATGCAGGTTTGGGGCTCATGCTGTGGCCCAGGACAGGTATAGTCAATGTCCAGTGAAACTAAAATGGTGGTTGAAAGACTCCTTTTTCCGGCACTTTTTAAATGTGGGGGTCATGCAGGTTTGGGGCTCATGCTGTGCCCAGGACAGGTATAGTCAATGTCCAGTTAAAAACAAAAAATGGGGGTTTAAAAAAGGGACCCCTTTTTCCGGCATTTTTTAAATCTGGGGGTTGCGGGTTTGGGGGCATGCTGCTTTCCCAAGGGACAGGGATATTAAAATGTCCAGTTCAAGTAAGATGAGGTTAAAATTTCCATACTGCCTTCGGGAAAATTTTTTAATTTGGGGGTTTGTTTCCCAGGGTTAAAGGGGTTTCATGCTGTGGTACAAGCCCAGGGTTAGTAAATTGGTGTGGTTTTTTTTTCGGGGCTTTTAAAACCAAAGTGTTTTTCCCCAAAGGGATTTTGGCACTTTTATCCATTTGACTGTTTTTGGATTTTAAATTTCCAGCTTTTTTCCCACCCCCTTTTTTGGGATAAGAATGAAGGTTTTTGGTTGTTTCTCCCCATAGACTTTAAGGGGCATCGCTCAAAATAAATCCCTCACATAAAAAAACCTTTTCGTGGGGGCCGGACTATCGAAAAATCGCCCGTTTGTCGATACCCAAACTTTAATCCCCCTAAAACATTTATCCATGGTTTTGGGGGTTTTCAAGAAAAGCCACTTGGGGGGCAGCTGGAGAGAAAAACACCCAAGGTCTGAAAAAGTTCTTGGTTCTTGTTTGGGGCGTTCCACGGGTGTGGGAAAAACCTCGGGGGCCCCCACTTCGGGCCCCGAAGTCAGGGGGCCACTCCAAAACAGTGGGCTAAAGTCAGTGTATATGCTCACGTTTTTTCCCTTCAGTGAGTTTGAAGCTTCTGTTACGACCAAAGTTAAAAGCTTCCTGGATGACTTTCCCCGAAGGGGAAAAGATGCACCCTTTACGGTTTCATGCAAGGTCAACCACACCCCAAAACCCGGGTTTTGGAATCGCCCCTTGTTTATCTTAATTTTGGGGACCCTGTGAAGGAGACTTCGGGGTTTTCCCCAGTTTGGGAAAACAGAGACGTGGGAAGGGGGGAATTTTCAGCCTCCATCTTTTTAAAGGGCCCAGTAAAGTTCTTTTAGAAGTGTTTTCACCTTTTTTTGGGTGTTTTTCGGGTCTCCATCTTCCCCCCTTGAGAGGGGAAGAGGGGGGCGGGGTTTAAAGGAACGGTTGATACATTTGATTTTGTTGAGTCGGGTTTTGGCATCTTGGAAAAACCCCCCACTAGCCCCTTTTTGGGGTTGGGGGCCCCCCCCTAAACTGAGGTCATCATCATCACTTTTTTTTCTTTTTCCCCATTTTTCTTCTCCCTTGCCAGTGCTTTAGGGGAACCCTTTGGCAAAAATTTAACAGCTTCCTTCGTGGTAGAGTCACATTTTGCGGGCCCCCTTGACAGATTTTAATTTTGCCCTTTTTAATAGTTTTTGGGAGCCCACCCAAAAATGCAGGGGTTTCAAAAAAAGAGGCAGGGGTTTGTTTTGGTGGGGAAATCCCAAATCTTAAAAATTTTTGGTGATCCCGAGCTGCATATTTGTCCACGGATTCATCTTCTTCTTGTTGGAATCTTGCATTGACCAGGCTTGGTTTGGGCATGTCCTGTGCCCATTTCTTAAATTTTTTTCACTTTAAGGCCCGGGCCCTGGGGCCCCAGGGACCCCGTGGAGGTGAGTCTAGCATCATCCAGAGGGCCCTTTTAAATTTATAGGTAGAAAAAATATCTGGGGCCCTTGATTTCAATTTTATGGCCATTGGGATCCTTCCAGGTTGTCCCCTAGGTCTTCTGTATTTGCACCGTTTCTAAAAAAAGGGACATAGGGTGCTTTTCTGGACCCGGGGAGCGGGTTTTCACTAGATTTTTGAAATTTTGATTTGGGGAAAACTTGACAAAACCTGGAGGGTTTAAACCCACGGTTTCTGGAGGTTTGTGGGCGGGCCCTTTAATGGACTTTTAAAAACGAAGGGAAATTATTTCTAGAACTTTTGATTTACATACTAAAGGGAAAATCATACTTCAAAATATTCCCTTTCTGGAAAGTGGGGGTTTTTTGTAGGGGGTGGTTGGACACCCAGGTATGTTTGGGGCCCCACCCTGTTTTTGTAGGGCCCTCGCTTCACAGCTCGCAGCTTTGGGGAATTTGCCTCGATCTTTTTTTTCACTAAGGTGGTGGGTTGGTTGTAATGTATTGTTCCCATTTAGGGTCCCCCCACTTCTTCAAATACAGTATCAAAGGGTCCCAAAAAGGTGCCTAAAGGGAAATTAGTGGCGGGAGTATTGATCTGTCGGGCCCTTTGCTTTTCTCTCCCTCACGTTAGAGGGCATAAAATAGGGGCTTCCAAATAGGGCCCAAAATTTGAGCAAAGCGGGAATTTTTTAGGTTTGGTTTTTTTGTCATAAACGGGGGCCCTTACAGATGGATCGGGAAATTTTAGAGCAAGGAAGGCGCCCGGGGGGCCCGGTGAAAAGCTATGTCCCCTACTTCCATTCGGTTACCTTGGGCTATTTAAGGCTTTTGTTTCTGCCTGTATCTGGGAACCCTCCAAGTTCAAAAAGTCAGCGTGTTTAATCTCGATCTATGTTTCCAAATCTGAGATAGCAGTGTTTTACCAAGTGTACTAAGATCCCATAACCCACATTGAGAGTGATCCCCCCCCTGAATAGTACCCACATTTTTTTTGAAACCCCCCCGCCCCAGGGTTCTGTTTTGGTTTGGGACCCCCCTTATCCGGAACCGGGGGTTTTGGGTTATAGGGAGACCGAGGATGGGACCGGGCCCCCTTTGAGGGGGGAAACCCATGTGGATGGGAGTGGTGATGTCAGTTAAGGGGGAGTTCCTGGAGTGAGCATCTGAGTCGTGTCAGCCGTTGGGTTTCCCTGGCTGTTTTAAAAACCTGGGGAACAATGAGAAAAACTGGAGGAGGAGGTGACTGAGCCTCCCCCTGGGGCTGTGGGCCCTAGGGAAGTTGGGGCCCGTGTAATAGGATTTCCCGGGAAATCGTTATTACCGGATACAAGGGTGTTGTTCCGGGGGTTCCCGGGGGGTTTTCAAAATTTGGGCCGGGCAAAGGAAATTCCCGGGTTTTCATACCCCGATGGGGTGTGAGGGTTGGAAACCCAAAATGGCTGGCCCCAGGAAGTTTCCCGTTGGGATTTCCAAGATGGCTTTCCCACGGAAATTCCTTTGCCCCCCTTCCCCGGGGGGGACCCCAAAAATGACATTGCAACGGAAGCAAGGGCAGGACATATGCAGATGGGGCGTGGTGCCCCCCCAGCTGAAAGAATTTTTTCACGGAAGTTGGGGTTTTGAAAAACCCCCCGGGTGCAGGTCCACTCTTCCGGTCCATTTCCGCCCATTTATTTGGGCGGGGGGGCGCATCAACCCGTGCAGTTTCATTTGATTTTGGAAAATCAGATTTTACATAACAAACAGGGGATTTCAGATTTTCATTCCCTCTTCTCCCCCTTTAAATTCTGCATAAACCCTTTAACTTGCAAAGCCCTGCAACTCTGAGAAGAGGGTTTTTGCAGTTTCTAATAATTCCTTATCTTCCCGCATGCCCCCTTTCCCCGTTTAAAATTTAAATATTTTCTTTCCACATGCTGGGCTGCAGTCTGCCGTTTTGGAAAGGGGCCCAAAACCAATAATTTTTTACAAGCGACTCACTTCCCCTTTAAATTTTTTTTTCCTTCTCTTGGGTTTTGACTAATTCTACAGTCGGGCCGTGCCCTGCGGGGGGAATTTTGTTTTCGTTTTTTAAATAGCGCAAAAATAATTACTAGGGTTTGAGATTTCCCCCCGGTTTCAGCTGCTCACCCAGTGTGAAATTCCCCAAGGGTTTCGCCCAAGATTTTACCTTTCTCCGGGGTTTCAGAATTTTCCCGTGTTGGGGCCCCCCCAAACTGGGAAGTTTGCGTGTATTTTCTACAAGTAAAAGGTTTTCTCTACCAAAAATCCCCAGTGAACTTTGGGGGCCTCCCTAAGGGTCCCATGTGGATACCCGCCCCGTCTCTTTTTTCGGAATGACAGCCTATATCCCCGTAAAAAATATTCCGGCTCCAAAAAAAGAAAAAAAACAGGATACATTTCCTTCATTAAACGCCCAAAACTTTTTTTTCTTTTTTTTTTCTTTGAATTAGACAGACAACTTCCCCTTTTTTTTTTTTTTTTGTTTAAATTTTAAGCCCGGGCTGATTTTATTTCCCCTTTTTTCCTTTACTGTACGCGGCTGGTTTTTTCATTCCTCCCTTTCTAATTCTGTCAATTGTTTTACGGGAACCGACTGAGCCGTTCGTGGTAATTTAAAGAAATCTCAAAAGTGCTGTTGTTCGAGATCAACCCCGGGGAAGGGCCCCACAGTTTTGTACCCCCTCAAAACTTTAACTCAATGAACGGTCTAACAAACGGGGTTTTCTAACCCATCCCCCTCCTGATTTACAGGGAATAAAATACCCCAAAATATAGAATTTTGGGTAGCTTACCGTGACTCAGTGAGGTTGCGCAAACCCCTCTCAGGAAGCGACAAAGTTCATCCAGCAGTTGCGCGGGGTCAGCAAGTTGTGGTTTTTTTTCCCATGAGCCCCTTTGTTTGGGGGCCCCAAATTGTCTTTTCGTGAAAAACGACCCAAAACCCCGGGGCAGTCAGTTACTCCCGATCCAAATATAGCATGTGTTGCACTGTGCTAGAATTTACACCCGATACAAAGTTTTCCCTTTCAAACCCGTATGCTCTCACCTGATCCAATCAGCCCCTTCCTGGAGGTTTTTTTATGCGCACAAATTTATATACACAGGAAAAGGAAAGGCCTGGTTAAGGAGTGGTTATTTTTTTGCAAACCCAAAACAGCATTTTGCTGTCCACTTCGACCCTTTTAAGGTTTTCCCGTGTACAGGGCGTCCCTCTCGGGTAGTTTTTCCCGTTTAAATCCTTTAATTTTTGGTAAAACATTTTGATTTCCAGTAAAATTTTTACGTCAAACTGGGTGCGGTACACAGGATGTCGGCGGCCATCTTATATTGCATAGTTCCTTATAGCTGAGCAAGTTTAGTTTGCAAGGGGAAAAAATTTTAAATTTTAAGCATTAAAAAGTACAAAAAATATAAAAGTATACAACACTCATATTTTATGTAAAATCAGACTTGACAATCTGAATGGTAAAAGGGGGTTTTGAAGAAAAATTTTTGCTGGGAAATTTTGTTTGTCAAAAAAAGAAAAAATTTGCCTAAGGGATCCCCCTCTCACTGGTCTGAATTATGGTGTTTCTGGCTTTTATGTACAATCTAGGGAGGAAAGGGGGGGTAAAACCCTTTTTCCCCAGTTCCCGGGGAGGGGGTTATTATTTTCTGCATCCCGCGTTCGCCCTCAAATTTAAAAAAAAATTTTTTGGGGGGGCTCTCAAAATTGCATTAGTTTTCCCCCTGGGAATACAAAAAAAAAAGAGCTTTTAATTAAATTTTTGGAGGTTGGTTGGGTTTCCCTAGGCAGCCCGTCAAGCTTTATTCCCCCCCTCTCATTATTTCTTGGGGAAAAAAAGTCAAATTTAGTTAAACCAAAGAGATGAAAGCATTCAGGTTTGGGAGGCAAATCCAAACCCCTCAATTTTTTTTAAACCTTTTATACTGTACAACTGGCAAGATGGTTTTAAAATGTTTCCTCTAGAGCTTTATTACTCTAGTTTCAATCACAGCCCATGGTGCAGAATTGGATAGCACATTGATCATCTGTGAAAGCTCTTTGATGTAAATGGAGCAAGAAGAAGGTGGCAGAAGAAGTGTGATCTGGGTCTTAGAGAAGGCCAGAAATGATTGCAGGTTGAACACCATAGAATTTTTTAATTGCCAAAGAGGTAATACCCATGCCAGTGGAAACTGTGTATGGCACCTATGCCCTATTAGAAAACAAATGAGCCATGACTTCAAAATGGTTGGTATGTTTGTTCAAGAATTCTCAACATAAAATAAGATTGCCCTCAAAAGCTAGAAGGAATTTTTATAAAAGGCCCCGGGTGTGAGAACTTAGAAGTGTATACGCACCAGCAGTGGGTAGGGCGCGCATGGATGGAGGCATTAAGGCATCCAGATGACATAAGACCCTCTGAAGAATTTGATACAGCTGGTCTTGGAGAAAGTTCAATTGCAAAGTTGTGTTCCTCAGTTATCAAATAGGTTCATGGCCTGAGCAAACTGTCATGGAATTTACTAATGGATTTGTAATTGGACTAAATTAGGAATTATGTGAGTCTTCATTTTTAACTCTCACAAGGAGGTGAGGACTTTTCCATGGGGAATCACAGACAACTACCTTCAGAGTGGACGCCAAAGTCTGACTTTTGAATGGTTATGTGTCTGAGAGGAGGTCGCAAGAAGAAGACAGAATTCATAGTAAGGCTATAATCAGGGCAGATAGCTTTCTTGATAAACGATGGCCAGGCAGAAGGTCAGAACAGACAGGAGTCTGTATTATGATAAGCAACAGTAGGAGCATCTTTAAACTGATGGAACCTAATGAAATCTTTTGCTCAGGTACATGGCCGGAGTCCTTAAATAGCAGTTCCTAATGCCATTGCCTTAGGAGCAGTACAAAAAAGCATTCAAAACACAAAAAATTTTAAATTTTTTTCATTCAACAGCTTTATATACCCAAAAAGAAAAAAAAACGAAAAAA
>JAODAL010071536.1:0-15490 GCA_025379985.1 Phyllomedusa bahiana
AATCGAGGATCATGTTGGGGGAAAAATGGAGCATCCAAGCACTCATGTGAGAGATGGACCCTTGATTCCCAAGCCTCTGGGTCGAGGGCACTAGCAAACTCATTTTCCCTCATCTGCCTCAAATTCAGGCCAACCTCTTTCCAAGGCAGGGACGTCGGTGTCTAGGAATACCTCCTCCTCCGCTTCCTCCGGCACAGCTTCAACACAGCCCTGACTTGCCTCAGATGATGCACCCTGAGAGCTGAGGTGCCGCCTTGCACTAGCTCTGGACCCTGAACCACTGCCTAATGAAGACCGATAAAATTGAGAAACTGTCAGGCCTTGTGGATTTGACGGAGAGAAAGGCTCCGTGTCTGCATCTGTGTCCGTCTCCTCCTCCGTCGCTGGCGGGACCTGATGTTTCAGAGTGTCCAACGATCGTTCCAGAACTAAGATCACCACAAATGCTCATGCTGACAAGGGCATCGTCCGCACTGACCATTTGGCTGGCTTCTTCAAAACTGGCAAGGATGGTGCAGAGCTCTTTCACCGCCTCCACTCTCGGTGGCTCAACACCCCGAGTCCGCACCGCTGCTTGTCGGGCCTTTGTGCACTTCGTACTGCTTTAATGGCATTTGCAGCTGCTCCCCCACAATCGCTGGAGCATGTGGAGGGTGGAATTCCAGCGTGTTGCCACGTCAACAATGAGACGGTTGACGGGGAGGCCGAGCTGACGCTGCAACGCAGCCAGGCGGGACGAAGCAGGGTGCGAACGGCGGAAGTGCGAACTCAGACCTCGAGCCTTCTTCAGCAGGCAGTCCAGACCCGGGTAGCTCTTTAGAAATTTCTGGACGACAAGGTTCATGACATGTCCCACAGGCAAGGGATGTGCTCCAGCCTACCGATCTTAAGGGCGGCCAGCAGATTTCGCCCGTTATCGCACACCACCTTGCCTGGCACAAGGTTCTTGTCACCCAGCCAGCACTCGGTCTCGTTGCGGAGACCGTCCACAGCTCCTGACCTGTATGTGGACGGTCTCCAAGGCAGATTAATTTTCAACACCGGCCTGGTGTCTCTGGGCACGTGATGCCACCAGAGGACCTTGGGGGAAAGAGCCCTGCACCATCCCTGCGGTTTTGAAGAGCGTGCGCTGAGCCTGAGAGCCACCATCACCCCCAGAGACATCCACCCAGCTCACCCAGTGAGCTGTCACAGAGATATAGCGGCCTTGGCCGTGCTTACTAGTCCATGTGTCGGTGGTGAGATGGACTTTTCCGGACACAGATGCAGACAACGCGCTTGAAATTTTAGATGACACGTGGCTGGCCAGGGCAGGGACGGCTTTTTCCTGGCAAAAGAACTGCCGGCTCGGCATCTGGTATTGGGGGCAGGCGTGGGCCATGTCATGGCGGAACCCATCTGTGTCCACCAGACGGAAAGGCAACATTTCTAAGGCCAAAAGCCTGGCAATGCAGACATTCAGGCTTTTGGCTTTGGGATGGTTTGGGTTAAAGTGTTTCTTCTGCTCCCAAACCTGGGGGAAAAACAGAAGGCGGCCGCTAACTGGGGTGCTTTTACGGGGTGCAGGCATCAAAAATGGGGGAAGGGGAAGGGTAGGGATGGGTCTCTGGTGTGCGGTGACCGGCACGGTGGAGGCTGAAGCAGAGGCTGATCCCCCGAACAGACTTTTGAGAACCCTGGGCAGCGAGGAACGCTTGGTGGCGGCGGAGGAGGAGGCGGGACAGAGGTTTTGACATGGGTTTGGGGGCCCCGGGGCGGGCTGGCCCCTTTTTTTTTCCCAAATGTTCCCCCCCATTTTCAACTCATGCATTCACGCATGTGGAATAGACATGTTTGGTGGGGGGTTAACCACTTTTAAGGGTTTTGCCTCTAAATTATAGCCCTTTACGGCAAAGGGCATAGGGCAACGCCCGGGGGAATAAAAGGCCCTTTCTCAAAAAAAGGCCCAGGCTTGAGAGGGGCCTGGACCTTTTTGAAAAGGGGATAAGCGAGTAACGGGGGTTTCGCTTACCGTGGGCTGGGGGAATCATATCAGCCGGGCTTCCCGCGACCCCCCTCTCCCTTTTTTTGGGGTACCCCCTTTTTGACACTACCCCATTGTCTTCCCCTCGTCCCCTGAAAAAAGCGCTCCCAAAACAAATTTCTGCGGGAAAAAAACCTGGATGGATCCCCCCCAAAGTCGTCATCATTTATCATCATCATCAACACAGGTGACTTTGGGCCCCCTGACTTTTTGGGATTTCCCGAAGCTGCGGGCTACCAAACAAGGGCACCCGGGAAGGGTTGCCGCCGCACCCCGGGGAATTTTTGCCGATTTGGGCCGGGTTTTCCCTTTAACCCCTCTGGGTGGCATAGTAACCGGGCTTTAAGCAGACTAAAACAACGTCTGAACTTTTTAACATGGCTTCTGACCCCCAAAAAGCATTTTGTCATCAAAGAGGTCTTCAGAAATGGATTTCCACAGTGGTGGGTACACCCCAGTTGACATTTGGGCTGCTTCATGTTGGGACGGAAAAGGCTGATGATGCGGGTTTACACATTTTTTGGCCGGGGACTTTGGGGGACAGGGGGTAAGAATGCTTGATGCAGTTGCATTTTAAACCCTGGGAAAGGAGAAATTTGGGGACGATGTTTGTTTTAAATTAATTCAAAAAGGGCCCCCACCCCCAGCGGGTGACAGGGCCGGGCGGTCCTTTGGCCAAAAGACGATCGGCTGGCTCCCTGTTGTCGCCACCCCCTAAAAGGGGCACCTTCTCTCGTACCTCCACCTCCATGTGCTAACCCCCCCTTTTCTCACTTACCACCCCCGCATTTCGCCCCCAGAAGAAAATTAAAAAAATTTTTAGAAGGGAAAGGAATAGTTTGGAAAGTCCCCTTTTTTAAAAGACGGCAAATCACAGCTATTCCAAAACCCTCTAAAACAAAAAAAAAATTGCTGGATTCAAATTTTAAAAACAAGGGGGCTATCAAAAAATCGGGCTGGGGAAAAATCAAAAAACACGTAAACTGGTTTTTGTTTTTTGTATCTTTCACGGAATTTTTTTCAAACCCTTTTTTAAAATTTACCTGTGGTGACTATAGAATAGCTGTTTTAAAAATTTACGTGGGAAACTGCTCAATGAAAAAAAGCTGGTGCGCAAAAGGCAAAAACAAAGTATCTGTAGTTTTCCCAAAAATACCGGGATTTTTTTCACCTTTCCCAAATTTACCTTTGGGACTATAGAAAATTTCTGTTTTAAAGATTTACGTGGATGGGTTCGTCAAAAAAAAAAAGCTGGGTGGGCAAAAGAAAAAAAAAACTTTTCTGTTATGTTTTCGTATAAAAAAAACGGTAAATTTTTTGCAAACCCTTTTAATTTCCCCCTGTGGGACTATAGAAAAAGCTGTGTTAAATTTTCGTGGATGGGTGCGTTTAATGAACAAAACTGGGGGCGCAAAAGTTTAAAAAAAAAACGTATCTGTTATGGGTTTTCCCATAAACAAAAGGTATTTTTTGGGCCCCCTTTTAATTCCCCCTGTGGGGACTATAGAATTGGGTGTTTTTTAAAATTTACGTTGGGTGCTGCGTCAATGGGAAAAAAGCTTTGGGGGCGCAAAAGTCAAAAAACACGTATCTTTATTTTCGTATTTAAAACACCAACTTTTTTTTTTTGCACCTTTCCCAAATTTACCTGGTGACAAAGAATTTTCTGTTTAAAATTTTTCGTGGAAAACTCGTCCAAAAGAACAAAACTGGGTTTCGCAAAAATCAAAAACACTTTTCTGTTATGTTTTCGAAAATCCAAAGGGATTTTTGGGATCCAAATTTTAATTTACCTGTGGGGACAAAAGAATTTCTGTTTTAAAATATTTTCCCGGGGTCCCGCGTCCCAAAGAACAAAGCCGGGTGCGCAAATGTCAAAAAACACGTACGTTATTTTTCGAAAAAAACACGGGATTTTTTTGGGACCTTTTTAATTCACCTGGGTGAAATATAAAAAATTGGGTGTTTTAAAAATTTTTACGTGGGGCTGCGCAATGAACAAAGCTGGGTGCCAAAAGTCCCCAAAAAAACGTATCTGTTATTTTTTCCCTAAATAAAACGGTTTTTTTGCACCTTTTAATTCCCCCCTTGGGGACTATAGAATTGCTTTTTAAGATTTACCTGCAACTGCCCAATGAACAAAGCTGTGGGCCCAAAGTCAAAAAACACGTATCTTTTTTTTTTTCGTATAAAAAAAACGGTAATTTTTTTCATCTTTTTTAATTCACCTGTGGGGGACTATAAAATTGCTGTTTTTAAAAATTTTACTGCAAGCCCGCGTCAAAGAACCCAAAAATTAGTGGGCAAAGTCCCAAAAAAAAACGTATCTGTTATTTTTTGTATAAAAAAACGGATTTTTTGAAACCCTTTCCAAATTCCCCCGTGGGACTATAAAAATTTCTGTTTTTTAAATTTACTTTCAAGCTGCTCAATGAACAAAGCGAAATGCGCCAAAAGTCAAAAAAAAAACGTAAAACTGGAAAAGTATTTGAAAAATAAAAAATTTTTTTTTTTGCACCTTTTAATTCACCTTTTGGGGACTATAAAATTTTCTTTTTTTCCCCAAATTTTTCGGGGCAAGCGCGTCAATGAACAAAGCTGTAGTGGGGCGAAGTCAAAAAAAAACGTATAGTTTATGTTTTCGTATAATAAAACGTAAATTTTTTGGGAAACCTTTTTAATTCCCGTGGTGACTAAAAAATTTTCTGTTTTAAGAAATTTTCGTGCAAACTCGTCAATGAACAAAAGCCCGTAGTGCGCCAAAGTAAAAAAAACATTTTATCTGGGAAATTTTGTTTGGGGAATAAAATGAATTTTTTTTCACCTTTTTAATTCCCTGTGGGGACTATAAAATTGCTGTTTCAGATTTTTCGTCAAGCGGGGTCAAAAGAACAAAGCTGTAGTGCCCCCAAAGTCAAAAAACCCTATCTGTTTTTTTTTTCGTATAAAACACGGTATTTTTTTTCACCTTTCAATTCACCTTTTCCCATAAAACCCGCTGTTTTTAAGATTACGTGCAAGCTGCACAATGAACAAAGCTGTAAATGGCGCTAAAGTTTTAAAAAACACTATCTGAAATGTATTCCCGGATAATAAAATTTTTTTTTTTGCACCTTTCAATTCACCTATTTGGGGACTATAAAATTGCCCGGGTTTTTAGATTTACGTGCAAGCCGGTCAATGGGAAAAAAGCTGTGTTTCGCCAAAGTAAAAAAAACATGTATCGTTTTTTTTTTTCGTATAATACACGGTAATTTTTTTCCAACCTTTTTAATTCACCTGTGGTGGGCCAAAAAAATTGCGTTTTCAGATTTAAGTGCAAGGGGGGATAAAATGGGAAAAAAGGTGGAATGGGTAAAATTGAAAAAAACACCTATCTGAAAAAGTATAAATGATAATAAAAGGGGGAGTTTTGCACCTAACACAAAAGACCCGCAGTTACTAAAAAATGATGTGAACCTAATTTTAAGTTTTAGGGTGCCCAATATCCAAAGGGAAAAATTTCCCAATAGCAAACTGTTTAATAATAAAGATATTGCATGCAATGTCTACACTAAGTCTTGGTTTAACTTTATCCCAATTTTTCTTTTTTAGAGCTTTTTCCGTGTTCGCCAAACCCCGGGCCCCCCCCCCCCCTCCCTCCTTGGGCTTTACAGTGGAGATCTCCTTTAAAATTCTCTACCTAACTCATAAAACTTCCAATTTTCTTAAACTAACTAAATTGTAAAGGTTTTACACTAAAAGTAAAAGGTTCTCCCCTTGCAGAAATAGAAAAATTTCCGCTGAGCTGTTTTTCCACAGGGGAGAGGCCCCCCCCCCCCAGGTCCCCACCCTAGGGGAAAACCCGAGAGGGCACTGAGGGGGAACAGGAAACGCTTTTCTATGTAAAACGACGTCATGTGATCTTCCCAGCCAATCCCTACCATACACATTCCAGGCATGACGTCGCACACACATCTCACCCTGTCTCTATTCTGTAATCTGATTTGCTGGCCGCCAAAATTACAGGAAGCGCCGAAAATGGCGCGATCTTAATAGATGATGCACAGATTTTAGCCTTAATTATCGCATGATCTAAAAATTTCGATCACCATAAAAACCTTGCCGATTTCAACTTTGTCGATAACAATCGCTCAACACTAATTATAATCGAAAAAGTTGAAATCGGCATGGTTTTTATGTTGATCAGAATTTTCGATCACGCGATAATTTAGGTGAGAATCTGTGCATAATCTATTACTATCGCGCCATTTTCGGCGCTTCCTGTCATTTTGGCGGCCAGCAAATCAGCTTAGAGCATAGAGCAGGGTGAGCTGGGTGTGCGACGTCATGACTGTGATGTGTATGGTTGTCATTGGCTGGAAAAATCACATGACCTCATTTTACATAGAACAGCCCTTCCTGTTCAGCATCAGTGTGTCAGTGTGTCTCATAAGAGCAGGACGTGTGTTAGCTTTCTCCTCAATACAGCTCAGCGACACAGTTCTCTTTGTTCACACAGACAACTATGCTTCTAGCTGTTAACATTAGAACATAGGTAGTTTAGAGAATTTCAGTTCTTAGTTAGTTAGGCTGAGACTTTTATAGAAGCATCTAGCGCTGTACAGCCGCGGAAGGGAGGGGGGCGGGCCTACACAGACAGACAGGCAGGCTTTTGAAAGGAGAGTGTATATTTTGCAGCCCATACTGCTTTGAACCTGCATTGAAATGACTTTTTTTTACCAGTTTTTGGACAGTTTTTGGTGAAATAGTACCTTGTATTTTGTGCAGCCCAGTTTTGTTCAAAGACCCACCTTGTACTTACAATAGGATACAGAACTTTTCTAGTCACTGCAGGTGTATTTCATAGGTGCAAAAACCGCCGTTTATTATCCATATACAATTTAATTAGGTTTTGTTCACTTTGGCGCAGGCCATTTTTGTTCAAAGACCCCCCCTTTTTTGTCCCTTACATTAGGATACAGAATTTTTCCCTATTAACGGGCAGGTGTATTTCATATTTTCAAACCCCACCTTTTTTTAAACCCAAAACACTTTTTTAATTTGGGGGTTTTTTTTTTTCACTTTTTTTGAAAGCCATTTTTTGTTCAAAAGACCCCCCCTTTTCCTTAAAAAAGGATACGAACTTTTCTAGCCCACTGCGGTGAAATTCATAGGTGCAAAAACCCCTTTTATTATCCGTACACAATTTAATTGGGTTTTTTTTTAAACTTTTGTGCACCCCTTTTTTTTGTTCAAAGCCCCACCTTGTACTTACATTAGCTTTAAAAAATTTGGGTTTAGAATTGCTGTTATTTTTCATAGGTCAAAACCCCCCTTTTTATTATCCTACAAAATTTTAATTTGGGGGTTTTTTTTCACTTTGGCCGGGCCCATTTTGTTCAAAGCCCCCAACCTTGAAATTTTTTTTACGATGCAAAAATTTGCTGGGAATTGTGGGTGAAATTTTTGGGTTGAAAAAAACCCCACCTTTTTTTAATCTGTCCCCAAAAATTTTAAAATTAGTTTTTTTTTTACTTTGGCAAAAAGGCCTTTTTTGTTCAAAGCCCCACCTTGTATTAAATTAGGATCAAAAATTTTTGCTATTTAATTGCGGGTTTTTTTTTCCCAAAGGTAAAAAAAAACCACCTTTTTTTATCCTTTACAAAATTTTTAATTGGGTTTTTTTACACTTTGGCGCGGCCATTTTTTTTTCAAAAAACCCTCTTGTACTTATTTTCCACGATACAAAAAATTTTCTAGTAATTGCAGGTGTTTTTCCATGGTGAAAAAAACCCCCTTTTATTATGTAAAAAAATTTAATTATGGGGGGTTTTTTCATTTGGCGGGCCCAGTTTTGTTAAAAGGACCCTTTCTTGCCCCCTTTTTATTAGAAAACAAAATTTTTTGCTAGAAATTTCCCAGGTGTTTTTTCATGGGTAAAAAAAACCACCTTTTTTTAGCTGAAACAAAATTTTTAAATTTGTCATGGGGGCTGGCGCTGTGCCCCCCTTGGCCCCCCGGCGGCCGCCCCATTGCCCGAGGGGTTTCCGGCGGGGGGGTGCCACGGCCCCCCCCCGGCCCCCCCCCTGCTCCCCGGTCCCGGGCGGGCCCCATTTCCCCGGCCCATGCTCCTGTGAACGCTGTCCTCCCCTTGCCCCGGCCACCCGGGGCGCGACCCGCTGCTTAGGACGACCGCGGCCCCGGGGGGGGCGGTTTTAAAGGGGGCCCAAAGCGCACCTTTAAATTAGTTATTGCGGTTTGCTGGTCCAATAAAGGAATACGCCCCCAGCACCTCTCCAGTTTTTTTGGGGTTTCCGGTTTTTTGGGTACCTTGTCTTGAAAATTTGTTGGAAGTCCTGTTTGATAAACCGTTTTACCACCCCATTCCCTACTTTTCCCGGACCTTCCGGTTTTGCCGCCTGCCCTGACGTTCGGGCCCGTCCCTGACCACAAACCTTGCCCCTTCCTGCCCCTGACCTCCTGTCTGTCCCCGACAAATGCCTTTGGTTTATTTTTGTACCCCCCGGCCCCCCGGCCCCCAAACGCAAGCAAGTACTTTCAGCGACCTGTGTAGCCCACGCCGCAGAAAGCCATCACGCTTTCCCCTACGGGATCTGGTGAATACCGGGGGCTACTTAGCCCTCCCCCTCATGGTTGCGTCTTAAACTATCATATTTTCCCCTTTTGGCCCCAAAAAGCGAACCCAAACTAAAACCCTACCTTACAAACGGGCCCCGGGGGAAATTCCCAACCAGGGAAACCCTCTCCCCAAACCCCGGGGAAAGTCACGAGGGCCTTTCCACACAGATCCAGCGTAGGGGGGGGGGGCCCCCAGCCCCGGGGCCCAAAGGGGAGGGCAGAACCTTGCGGCTCTTTTCAAACCCCTCCGCCGGGGGCTCCTTCCTCCGCGCCAGCACCTTTTTTCCCCCAAAAAGGCCATGCTCTCCCTTTTGCCCCTGAAACCGGGGAAAACCCATCTCTGCATCGCTGTTTCCCCTTCACCAAGGGGAGACCCAAAGAAGTGAAAGAGGCTTCATAAGTCAATGCCCCAAAACCACATCGAAATGTTTTGGGGCATAAATTTTTCCCCGAGGGGCCCTAAGGGGGCCCTTTCTTTTTTACCCTTTCCTTTTAACGGGCCGAATTTTGGGCCCGGGGCCACCTTTTGGGCCCTGGGAAACCCTTTTGACGGCGAATCTAAAAAAACTTCCTCCGGGGGTTCCCGCTCCGTCTTCGAGGAACCGGCCCGCCCCCTTTTCCGCTCCGAAAGGTCTGCTCCTTCTCCTCAGGGCACTCCATTTGTGGGCCCACTTTTCCGTCCCGGTTCCGCACCCTACCTCTGAGCTGGATTTGGAATAATAAAGGCTTTGGTGGCGACCCTTTCCGGCAAAGGCCTTTCGGGGCTTTATTAAAGACGACTAAAGGTGGGGCCTTTCCCATCTGCTCGGACGCCCCTGATTCGGTTAGCCACCCGAATTGATATGCGGTTTGCCGGGAAAAAGACACAAAGCTCCGCCCCCAAACGGGAGATCGCCCGGGGACCACTTTTGGGCTCCCTTTCTTTTGGGCCCCCCGTTTTCCAACCCCTCCATTCCACCGCCATGGTTTTTTTCCAGAGTCCCCCTGCCCCAAAGAGGAACGCCCCCTGCGCCCTTCTGAGGCAGCTATGCTTCTACTGTGGGGGTTCTGGCATTTCTTTTGGGGATTTTTTTCCCGGAAACACCCCGGGGAAAACTCCACACCTAGGGGCCGGAGGAGGGGGCCCTTTCCCTGGGTTGGTCATGGGGCCCTTCCCCCCAAAGGGACCTTTCCCCGTAATCTGTGGAATTTCGCCCGGACGGGAAAAAAAAACCTTTCCCAAGCCACCGTTTTTTCCTTGATTCGGGTCCGTTTAAAAATTTTGTCAGAAAAGCTCTGGCCCAATTTTCTTTTCTCCCGGTGACCCCTCGGGCCGGGAAACCCTGTTGTCTCCTCCCTTTAAATGGCAAAAGCCTAAAGGACGCTTTTCGGTTCTGCACGCTCCCCTTTACTTTGCAGATAGGCGCCCTACACAAGGAGACTTTGAAACTGCTTGTTTTTGCCCGCTCCTCTTCCCGAAATTTCCTCCTGGGCCTTCCTTTGGTTACAAGTCCATGCTCCACCTTTTACGAAAAAAACGGGGGAAATCATTTCCCTTTTTGGGGCCCCGCGTGCCACTCACCATGCCTTTTTGGTTAAAATCCCCCCCTGCTCTAGGGGCCCGCCCTGTAAAGTCTACCAAAACCTTTTGTTGGGGTTTTTTTCCCCCTCCGTACCAATCTTGCCGCGTTTTTTTCCAAAAAACCAGGCCCCCAAAATCCCGCCCCCGCATTTTGGGGTTTGATTGTCCCCATTGACCTGCAACCCCGGGTAGTACCCCCTCCCCGGGTAGAGTCTTTTTTCTCCGTCCCCCTAGACTAAGGCTATTGGGCCCAAATTTTTTCCAGGGAAAACTCCATAAGGGCCTTTTATACGCAAATCTTCCCTCACCTTTCGGGGGGCCGGGGTTTTTTCTTTTGTTTTAAAAAAAAAGATGGGACTCCCTTTACCCTTTTATCGATTATCGGGGAAATTAACAAAATTTCTATTAAAAAAAACGATAAACCCCCGCCTCTGATCTCAGCTGTTCGTTCCCCCTGGGTGGTGCAAAAAATTTTCCCCAAATTTTGGGTTTTTTCGGGGAGCATACAACCCGATTCGTATTCGTGAAGGCGACGATTGGAAGACCGCCTTTAAAAACAGAGATGGCCATTTTGAATATTTGTCATGCCATTTGGCCTCTGCAATGCTCCGGCGGTGTTCCAGAACTTTGTCAAAGAGATCTTCCGCGATCTCCTCTATGTCTGTGTCATCGTCTACCTAGATGATATCCTAGTCTTCTCCCCTGACCTGGAAACTCCCCGCCTCCATGTCCGCCAGGTGCTCAAACGTCTCCGTGACCACCAGTTATATGCCAAACTGGAGAAATGTTTGTTTGAACGCACCTCGTTGCCCTTCCTGGGGTACATCGTCTCGGATCAGGGCCTTCCGATGGATCCCTCGAAATTGTCTGCAGTCCTACAATGGCCTTAACCAGTGGGCCTTCGCTCTATCCAACGCTTTTTGGGGTTCGCAAATTATTACAGACAATTCATCTCGCATTTCTCCAAGCTCGTGGCCCCGCTGGTGGCCCGTACGAAGAAAAATGCCAATCCTAAATCCAGGCCGCCAGAAGCCCAAGAAGCATTTAATCGCCTCAAATCAGCGTTCGCTTCTGCTCCAGTTCTGTCTCGCCCGGACCCGCAGCGTCCCTTTATCCTAGAAGTGGACGCCTCCTCTGTAGGTGCAGGTGCTGTTCTCCTTCAGAAGTCCTCCTCTGGAAAACTGCGTACTTGCGCCTTTTTCTCTAAAACCTTCACCCCAGCCGAAAAGAATTATACAATCGGTGATCGCGAATTACTGGCTATTAAGTTAGCCCTAGAAGAATGGCGGCACTTGCTGGAGGGAGCTCATCACCCTATTGAAAATATTCACCGATCACAAAAATCTTTCTATTCTGATCTGCCAACGAACTGAACCCTCGGCAAGCCAAGTTGTCACTTTTTTTCGCCCGCTTTGATTTTATTCTCCACTTTCGGCCTGCTGGGAAGAACGTCAGAGCAGACGCCCTCTCTAGATCCTCAGACACAGTGGGTTTGGGAAACCCGCCTCTGCAGCACAAAATTTTCCTCCAGAACGTCCCTCACGGCGGCCCCTGTGGACCTTCAACATCTTTCTCCTGGGAAGACTACGTACGCCCCTGCCATGCGGCCTCGTATCCTGAAGGTGGGGACATGCCTCTTGAACAGTGGTCACCCTGGAGTCCTAAATTCTCTGCAAACTAATCTCTCGTTATTATTGGTGGCCCACTTCGCTAGAGATGTTAGAGACTTTGTCCTGGCCTGTACCTCTTGTGCCCTAATAAAGTCCCTCGTCTTCAGCCTCTCCCGGTGCCAGAAAGACCTTGGTCCCATATAGCCATGGACTTTGTTAAGGACCTTCCAGCCTCCTCTGGAAAAACTTTCATCTGGGTGGTGACAGATAGATTTTCGAAAATGGCCCACTTTGTTCCACTGCCCGGGTGACCCTCTGTTCCACAGCTGGTCCAACACTTTGTCCACCACATTTGTCGGTTGCACGGTCTTCCGTTGCATATCGTCTCGGATAGGGGGGTTCAGTTTGTGTCGAGATTCTGGCGGGCTCTATGTGGGCAGTTGCAGATTCAGCTAGACTTCTCATCTGCATACCCCCTCAAACTAACGGGCAGGTAGAGAGGGTTAACCCAAAGTGTTAGGTACCTGCCTACGACATTTGTTTCTACCCGTCAGGATAATTGGTCCGACCTCCTCCCCTGGGCGGCGGAATCTCTTATAATTCTAGAAATCCGCTGGAGCCTGCCCCTTTTTTTGTGGTGTTTGGGCTACATCCCCACCCGCCCCTCCGTCTGGATACTTCGTGTCATGTTCCTGTCGTGGATACCCAAGTGAGTGACATTAAGGCACTCTGGCAAGCCACACGACAAGCCCTTCTACGGGCCTCGGCTTGCACCAAAATCCAGGCCGACAGGTACCGTGGACCTCCGCCCCTATTTAAGTCAGGTGATAGAGTTTGGTTGTCCGCCAAATACATCCGCTTCAAGGTGCCCAGTTATAAGTTAGGCCCTAAGTATTTGGGCCCTTTTGTTGTACTTCGGCAACAAAACCCGGTATTTTACAAGCTCCGCTTGCCTCCTACTCTGCGTATCCCAAACGCCTTCCATGTCTCGCTCCTCAAGCCTGTGGTGCTGAATCGCTTCTCCTGTGGATCTGTCTCGCCTTCTCCGGTAGCCAACGCTGATAAACATCTTTGAGGTCAAGGAGGTGCTGGCGGAGAAGACAGTGAGGGGGAAGCGGTTTCTTTTTATTGACTGGAAGTGGGTTCGGGCCGGAGGAGCGTTGGGGGGAATCCAGAGGGCAACCTGTCACCTGCCCTTTTCCTCCAAGTTCCTTTTAAAAAGAGGGGGAGACCTAAGAGGGGTGTACTGTCATGGGGGCTGGCGCGGGTGCCGCGGTGCCCCGCGGTCGCCCCCCTGTCCGCAGGGGGTCCGGCAAAGGGGTTTCCCGGGCGGTTCCAACGCCCCTCCCCCTCTGCTGCCGTCCCTCACTTACCCGTCCACGCTCCGTTGAACGCTGCTGCTGCCTGTCCCGGCCGCCGCGCGCGTACCCGCTGCTTATTGACGGCTGCTGGTCCTATATAAGGAATACGCCCCCAGCACTCTCTGCCAGTTTGTTGGTGTGCGTACCTTGTCCTGTCTGATTACCTGTGTACCAGTCCGTTCCGCTACGTTTCCTGACCTTGCCGCCTGCTCTGACCTTCTGCCCGTCTCTGACCACGAACCTCTGCCACCTGTCCTGACCTCCTGCCTGTCCCCGGCTATGCCTTTGGATTACGATTCTGTACCACGCAGTACCCTGGCCGTCATCGCAAGCAAGTCATGTCAGGGGTAGCGACCTGATAGCCTCGTGCCGCAGCAAGTCCATCCTGCCTTGCGGCGGGCTCTGGTGAATACCGGGGGCTACTTAGACTCCACTCCCTGGCCTGGCTTAACTATCATCGCTTGCGGTGGTCCAGCGAATCCACCAAACCATTACATTAATTAGGTGTTTTTCACTTTGGCGCAGCCCAGTTTTGTTCAAAGACCCACCTTGTACTTATATTATGATACAGAAATTTGCTAGTAATTGCGGGTGTATTTCATAGGTGCAAAAAACAATTTTTATTATCCGTACACAATTTAATTAGGTGTTTTTCACTTTGGCGCAGGCCATTTTTGTTCAAAGACCCATCTTGTACTTATATTACGATAAAGAAATTTGCTAGTAATTGCAGGTGTATTTCATTGGTGCAAAAACCTTCTTTTCTTATCCGTATAACATTTAAATAGCTGTATTGCACTTTGGTCGCCCCAGTTTTTTTCAAATAGCCACCTTGTACTTAAATTTGGATACAGAAATTTCGTAGTTACTATTGGTGTATTTCATTGGTGCAAAAACCACCGTTTGTTATCCGTATAACTTTTAAATAGCTGTATTGCATGTGGTGCGGCCCTAGTTTTTTTCAAAATAGCCACGTTGTACGACAATTCTGATAGAAAAATGTTCTAGCAACTGTTCTCGTTTGTCATTGCTGCAAAAAACGCAATTTCTCATCCGTGTAACTTTTGAATAGTTTATTGCGCTCGGTGAATCTCAGTTTGTGGCAGATAGCGCACTTGCATGATAGTTTGTTGAAAGCTATCAATTCCTAGTCCTACTGGGCAGTTGTAAATCCCTGGGACTGAAGGAAGAACACTGTTGATTTTGTCTTACGGTTCTTCCACCAGACTGCATTTCACAGGTATTCGCTAGAAATGTTTCTAATCCTAGTTGGCTGTTGGAGATTAGAGGGATTTAAGAATAGCTGTGATTTGCATCTTTCAATAAGAGACTGTCAAAACCTCTTCCTTACCTTTGTAAATTTTTGTTTTTCTGAACATGGAGCGAAATGCAGATGGTAAGCGAGCAAAGAGGGGTGTAGGACATGGAGGTAGAGGTACGAGAGAAGGTGCGGACCGGATCGTCGGTTGCAGGACCGTCAGGCCTGTCATCGCTGGGTAAGGGCCCTATGAATCTCAGTAACAAATAGCGTCGCCAATCTGTTCTTCAGTGGTTAATGCAACCTGCATCCAGCAGTCTTACCTCCTCATCCTCCCAGTCACGGCCACAAATGTCGTCATCATCATCGTCAGCATCCGTCCAACATGAAGCGAAAGCAGCCCAAATGTCAACTCTTGCACCCAGGGCCGGGACAAGGCATTTTGGTGCCCTAGGCGAGTACAGCCAATGGCGCCCCCCCCCTCGCTCTCAAAAAAATACACCCCCCCCCCACACCACACACTAATTCCTCTCACCCCTGCACCAGGTCCTGTCACTAATTTTCTGCACATTCCACATAGCTCCCGTCCATCTCCTCAGCAGTCACTGCACAATGAAAATCAGCCCTAACAAATTAGCATTTTCAAAATCGCTCCCCTCCGTATGACAGTATAATACCCCTAAATAACAGTCACTAAATAATCCACCGATACATGGAGCAAATCTACCAGACGAATGATTGTTACTAAAAACACTCCTACAAAACCAAGACCCAAAACTATTACTACTTAAGGCTCAAATAATTCTGCCAGACCCTGACCAAACCCAACCCCCACATGTGACTATCAGCTGTACACAGGCTCTGATTACATATACCACCACCATACAGTGACCATATAGTGGTAGATACTAGTTGTATGTAGATGCTCTGCAGAAATATAAGTGATTACACTGCAGTTACATTTAGTGACTTACAGGAGACGTCTTTTCTGATCAGCGTCGTTCACTTTCCCTTCTCTTCTCCATCCGGTTCACACCTTTTTATGCTGATTTTCCC
>JAODAL010071537.1:0-15490 GCA_025379985.1 Phyllomedusa bahiana
TATTGTATGGGGTGGAGGGGGATTTTTTTGGGGAGGGGTTTTTGTTGGGGTGGAGGGGGGTTTTGTGTGGGTGGAAAATTTTTTTGGGGTTTGGGGGGGGTTTGTAGGTGGGTGGAGGGGGTTTGGTTGGGGGTGGGGGGGGGATTTGTATGGGGGTGGGGGGGATATTTTGTGGGTGGAGGGTTGGTTTGTTGTGGGGGTGGGGGGTTTTTTTGGGGGGGGGGGTGATTTTGTATGGGGGTGAGGGGGTTTTTGTAGTGGGGGGGGGGGTTTGTAGGGGGTGGGGTATTGTATGAGGGTGGAGGGGGTTTTGTTTGTGGGTGGAGGAGGAAAATTTGTTTGTGGGGGAGGGATATTGATTGGGGTGGGGGGATTTGATGGGGTGGAGGGGGATATTTATGGGGTGGGGGGGGTTTTTTTTTGGGGGGTGGGGGGGTATTGTATGGGGGGGGAGGGGGATTGGGGGTGAGTTTGGTGTTATTTAGTTGAAGAATGTGGTAAAGATAAATGGATTTTGGTTTTTTAACCCCAAAATTAAGTTTTTTTTGAACTGTTTTTATGTGGTAAAATGGGCCTTTATGTCCAGGGGGGGTAATATTTTCTGTACATTGGGTGGTGGGGCCCCCCCAGATCAACCCCCCTGTGGGCCCAGCCCCCCCATCCCCTGCTTATACTATCTTATCATCATTCATTTTTACTATCTATCTATCTATCTACTTCTTTTCTTCTCATACCTATTATTATTATACCTATCTCCTCCCTTCATTTCTATTATCTTCTAGCTATCTCATATCTATCTATCCTATTATATCTATTATCTATCTTCTATTATCTACTATCTATCTCCTATCTATCTACTATCTTTTCCCTATCTATTACTATTTCTCCATCATCTATCTATCTATCAAACTCCATCTTCTCCTATCTATCTATCTTCTATCTATCTCTTTCTCTGTATCTATCTCATTCCTATCTATTTTATTATATTTCTATTAATTAATTTAAAATCTTTTAAGCCCCCTTTTAACCTTGTTATTTTTTTATCTCCCTATTAATCTCATCATCAGTCGGGTAAAAAAGTTTGCGTGTGACAATGTTTTTAAGATAGTCTAGGTCCACTAGGTTTATTATGCAAAACCTGTACTACAAAAATTTAAATTCACACTACATTCTTAACACTGACTCACACACTAATACAAACAGTGTTACACCTGCAACACATATATATATACAAAATAATAAATTAACTTACAAAACATATATTCATTCAACAGTAATATAACACTTAAAAGACACACCTCCCATACAAAGTATACACACTTATATAAACACCCTTACCAGTTTTAGCCCCAAAAGAGTATACAAATATATAACACCCCTACCAGTTACACAGTTTTTAAAAAACCCGTACACATTATAATCCACAAAGTATACAAAATTTATCACACATACTGATATCCTAAACCGGGGGGAATTTTCCACCCAGTTCACAACCCTCCATCCATATAACAGTATAATTACACCGTGAATAAACTGTATGAATGCAAAAATGGCAGCATCTAAAATTGACTTTTTTGAAAATCCACAGTGCAAAGTAAAAAAAAACGGCAATAACCTAGGTTAAGCTTTTGCCCATTTTTTTTATCTTTGCATGGTTTTTTTAATTAAAATAATTTTTACTATGTGGATCCCCTTTTTTCATTCATATGCATGTTTATTCATGGAATACTAAGCCCAGGACTGAGGGCGGGGATCCGTGCAGCTTTGTGGAGGAGACAGAGCGGTGAGCTGCCAGGTGGTTGATCTGCAATCAAAGTGAGCTGGAATCCTAAGCATTTGTTTAATATACTTACACCAACTATGCACACACATACAACCATACACACAGTATATACTCACACCCAGTATACACACACATACATCCATACACACAGTATATACTCACACCCAGTATACACACACATACATCCATACACACAGTATATACTCACACCCAGTATACACACACATACATCCATACACACAGTATATACTCACACCCAGTATACACACACATACATCCATACACACAGTATATACTCACACCCAGTATACACACATACATCCATACACACAGTATATACTCACACCCAGTATACACACACATACATCCATACACACAGTATATACTCACACCCAGTATACACACACATACATCCATACACACATATACAGCTACACATAGTAGATTTACATACTTTTACTTTGCACACCACATGGAAACAGACAGCCCGGCAGCTGATGCTGTGCCCATGTGACCTCCTGCTGTTGCTGCTCTACTTCCTGTTCCTCCAGGGCCCTCTACCCCCTCCTTCCCATGTGACCGGGCTCTCCGTCCTCTCACAGACAGACAGCGATGCTGTCATTCAACCTGCGGTGCCTCCGCAGCTCATCAGAACCATTTCTGGCTGCCTGTGAATGTCAGCGCTGATGCTGCTACAGTGAGAGTACATATGGCTGGGTCTCTGCTCTAGCTTCTGTATGTATGGCTAGGTCACAGTGTGGTGAGGGGACCTGCGGGGGGCCCCCCCAGCTCAGGGGCCTGGTCGCAAGTGCGACCGCTGCAACCTCTGTAGCTATGCCACTGCACTGTCCCCTTATTCTGAAGACCACTTAATGAAATGATACAACCCCTTTAAGGATGCCTCACAGATGCTCAATAGGGTTTAGATCTGGAGACAGTCCAGCAATTTTACCCTCATTTTCTTTAGCAAGACAATAGTCATCTTTGAGGTGAGTTTGAGGTCATTATACTGCCCTGCAGCCCAATTTCCGAAGGGAGGAGATCATGCTCTGCTTCAGTATGTCACAGTAAATGTTGTCATTCATGGTTCCCTGTAGAATACGACAGCCGACTTCACTCATGCAGCCCCAAACCATGACTATCCCACCACCCTGCTTGACTGTAGGAAAGATACACTTGTCTTTGTACTCCTCACCTGGTTGCCGCTTGACACCATTTGAACCAAATAAGTCCATATTGATCCCATCAGACCACAAGACATAGTTCCAGAAATCCATGTTCTTAGGCTACTTGTCTTGAGCAAACTGTGGGATTTCTTGTGCATCATGTTTAGAAGAGGCTTCCTTCTAGGATGACAGCCATGCAGACTAATTTGATGCATTGTGCGGTGCATGATCTGAGCACTGACAGACTGATCACCCACCCCTTTGACCTGTGTAGCAATGCTGGCATCACTCATACATCTATTTTGAAAAGACAGTCTCTGGATATGACTCTGAGTACATGCACTCAACTTATTTGGTCGACTATGGTAATGGCTGTTCTGAGAGGAACTTGTTTTGTTAAACCCCTGTATGGTCTTGACCACCGTGCTACAGCTCAGTTTCAGGGTGTTGTCAATCTTCTTACAGCCTACGCAATTTTTTTTCAGTTTCTTAGATAGTTCTTTGCCATGAGGTGCCATGTTGAAGTTCCAGTGACCAGTATGAGAGAGTGTTAGAGTGATAACACCAAATTTAACACATCTACTCCCTATTCACACCTGAAACACTGTGGAGGAAAAATGGCAAATTGGGCACAATTAGTCCATTTTACATTTATGTGTGTACACACTTTTGTTGCCAGCTCTTTAGACATTGATGGCTGTGTGTTATTTTGAGGGCACTCCAAATTTACAATGTTATACATGCTTTACACTTACTACTTTACATTGTATCACAGTGTCATATCATCAATGTTGTCCCATGAAAAGATATAATCCAATATTTACAAAAATGTGAGGAGTGTAGTCAGTTTTTGTGAGATACTGTCAGTAACCTTGGTAGGTAGCTAGGTATATAGGTCACCTAGATAGGTAGACAGGTATATATGGCGTCCTGTAGTTTATATAGCCCCCCCAGTAGGGAGGTAATTATATGGGTCCCTTCAGTAGGGATATATATTGCCCCCCCCCCAAAAAAAAAATCGAAAGGTTGGTATATAGGCAAGCATAGTAAGTAGGTATACATATAGGACACCAATCAGGTAAGTAGGTATATAGGACCCTCCAGTAGAGGTGTAGAGGCACTTTCAGTAGCTAGGAAAGTAGGTCACTCCAGTTTGTACGTACATATGTAGGTCCCATAATAGGTTTGTAGGTGTATAGGGCCCCCAGCAGGTTGGTAGGTGTATAGATCCCCCAGTACACTGATATATATGTCCCTACAGTAGGTTTGTAGGTATATAGGTCTCCCAGTATGTATGTAGGTTTATAGATCCTTTTAGTAGGTTGGTAGGTCTGTAGGTCTCTTCCAGTATATTGGAAGGTTTATGGGTACCCTCAGTAGGGAGATTGGTAGGTCTTTAGGTACCACTAGTAGGTAGATATATAAGTTGGTAGGTATATAGATCCCCCAGTATGTAGGTGCATTGTTCCGGACACAATTTTTGTATTAGAGAAAGGGGAGGTGATCTCCTCGAAATGCCGTGCTGCAGTGTATGCTGACCGCCAGGTCTCCTGGTGTCTCCTCTCAAACCCTTTGTGGGTGAAAAGTCTGGTTTATGGACGGAAGCGAACGGTACAGCTGGAGCCGCAACAATAAGAACTTAAGTATCCCTTCATAATCTGGTTTCGATAATGCTTTATTGTTTTAATACACGAATTGTGTTCGGAACAATGCACAAATAAAATGTAAAGAGTTTTTAATTACAACAGTCGGCTCAAGATTTCATATTATGTATATGCATGGGTATTGGAGAACCCATTAGTTGCCTGACGGGGGAACTTAAAGGGGTTTTGCCATGATCTAATGTTGACGTGGGATCCTCCAAAATGGGTATTTAATCACTTTTCTAAATATTTGTAATTAAAAAAGTGAAGCCTGTGAGAGCTGCAGCCTGGGTTAGATGCCCTTAGTTTCCTGACTGTTTACATTAACTACGACCAGGAGCTGGACTGCCATCCGATTCCCCTGCAACTCACGTACTGGGACACCGGGAATCCGAAATACAACCGAAGTTTTTTAAGCAAAAATTTCACTAAAAAATTGTGGTGCACCGCGGTCCAGCGATGTGAAAATGCTGTTGGATTGTGGCCAGCATTTTCAAATTGCTGTGTAGACCTATCCTTACTTTCTGTTCACATTCAGTCAAATAATGCAAACAATGGTAGGACAATGCTGCCCAAACCATATCACAAAAGGAATCCAGAGCTTCTTAAGGTAAAGAAGCTCTGGTTGGTTGAGTCAATCATCTTTACTTGCTTGAAAATACTTTTTACTTATTGCAGGAAAATGCATAAAGAAGCAGCAGCTTCTGAGGATGAGAAGCATCCAACTGCTTAGGATGACTGCAATAATGAACTCGCAAAACTTCTCAAGGAAGAATTTTACCAGGCAATCATTAACGACAAAGTTATTGTATTTCAAACTGTGAAAATGAAGGGGCTGTATACCAATGCCTGTAATGTATTAACAGTTAATGCAATATTTTTTTGTTAAACCCTTTGAATTAAAGGTGGAAGCCTACACTTCAATCACATATTGATGACTTTGTTTTAAATCTATTGTGGTAATGAACACAACAATGAAAATTGTTTTAGTTTCTAAAGATTTTTAGACCTAACTTTATGTGACCAGTCTATTGAGTACTGTATTTAACACTGTGCATGCAAGACTGGCCACTGGAGGGCTCTATATACTAGAAGTTGTAATATCCAAAAAAGGAATTCTCTCACTTCTAACAGTTTGTTATCCCTGTTTAGCTACTTTTCTGACATTCAAAACATGCTTTTTTATATGAGAACTTTGAATGAAGATTTTGCTATAATCTACATTCATTTAATATGAGCTTGATATTAAAATCCCTAATATTGTGCAAAGAGGCAAATTATATATATATGTATATGTATATATATATATATATGTGTGTGTGTGTGTATATATATGTGTGTGTGTATATATATTGTGTGTGTGTATATATAATATATATATATATATATATATATATATATTATATATACTGATTGTTTAGAAAATAGGAAAGATAGCCACAGTGATTTATTTTTATTTTTTTTTGCTTGTATAATTGACGCAGCCTTCTGTAGCTGCTTGTGTTACATTTGGACAATACAAATTCCCTACACATTTAAAGACAATTTCTTAAGTACTTCTAAGCCCTAGACTGTGTAACATATAATGGTTCATGGAATATATGTGCATGCTATTAAAGGAGTTTTTCAATAACAGACATTGATAGCATATTGATAGGGTATACAGATACGGGCGGCCCCTCTTTACTCATTTCAATGGGAGTTCTGAGTACAACAAAGCGTTTGCATTCAGCTGCACTTGGAACTCCCACTTAAATGAATGGAGAGGCATTGATGGCATATCTTATCGATATAACATCAGTGTCTATGATAGCAAAATCCCTTTAACTATTTTATATATGCCTATAACCTTCACTAAACTTGTCACTACTTCCTCCACAGACATGTCTGCCCCTCACCTCCTGTCTCTTTCCCCCTCCTTGTAGATTGTAAGCCCTTGCGGGTAGGGTCCTCTCTCCCTCTGTCGTCCAATTGTCATTATCCCTTACCCACTGTACTCGTTTGACTTATGTAATGTTGTAACCCCCCGAATGTACAGCGCCCTGGAATCAATGGCGCTTTAAAATAAATAATAATAATAATAATATAGATTTTATTGAACCAGTAATCTGGAAGTATAAGACAAGTGTGTAGATAACCATAGTGTAACGGTCTGGTGGTGGATCCACAGGACCACCGCAGGCGATGGCGTAAGCCCACACCAGGGAGTGGAATCTAAGTGGGTCACGGTATTCACCAGAGCCCGCCGCAAAGCGGGATGGTCTTGCTGCGGCGGGATTCCACCAGGTCACTACCACTGGCGGGGCTTGCCTGCGGTGGCGGCCAAGGGTACGAGATACAGGAACGGCAGGCAGGCTCGTAGTCGGGGACAGGCAGGAGGTCAGGACAGGCGGCTCTGATTCGTAGATGGTAGACAAGCAGGAGGTCAGGACAGGCGGCTCTGGTTCGTGGTCGGTAAAACGTTGGCAGACGGACGGTACACGGTAAGGCAAGACAGGAACACACTATGAAGCTTTCACCACAGGGAATATACACTAAGGATCCGGCGAGGGCTGGCAGGAAGTGGCCGGAAAAATAAGAGCAGTGCCCGGAAATGAACCAATTACCGGCGCACTGCCCCTTTAAATTCAAACTGCCGACGCGCGCGCGCCCTAGGGGCGGAGCTACGTGCCAGGAGACGGAGCCAGACAGAGCAGGAGCGCGGCCGGGTAAGTGAACGCCGGAGGGGGCTGAGACACGAGCGGACCCCGAACCCGACGTGCGGGATGGGGCTCCCTAGGAGAAGGGCATGGGCGTGCCTGCGCCCCGGGACAGTGGTCGCAGGGGCGTCCGTGACATTACCCCCCCCCCTTTGGGCCCCCCCCCTCCTTGGGCCCCCTTTTCTTATGGAATGAAGAAATCTCTGGATGAGGTTGGGGTTTTTAGAATATTCCCTCCGGCTCCCAAGACCTTCCTCAGACCGAACCCCCTCCAGTCCACCAGAAAGTACCGCTTTCCGATAGTTCTCCTCATGTCCAGAATATCTTTGACTTCGAAGACATTGGGCGCAAGAGCTAAAGACGAGGAGGAACAGCCTTCGGGAAAAATGATTAAGCACCAGGGGTTTCAATAGGAACATGAAATGAGTTGGGGATTTCTCATCGTAGGAGGGAGCCGGAGTTTGTAGGACACCGGGGTGTTGAGCGGCTGATGATCTCAAAGGGTTCCCAGGAAGCGGCGCCCCAGTTTGTGAGAAAGGCATCTTTAGGTGGACATAACGAGACGAGAGCCATACCTTGTCACCTGGAGAGAAGACTGGAGGGGATTCTTCTTCCGTCCGCTTGAGTCTTCATGCGCTCGGAAGCGCGGAGAGCGACTGGCGGGTCTGGGACCAGATGGCCTTCATATCTTGACCAGTGCGTCCGCCGCCGGGAACCTCAGAGGAGGTTGCCAGAGGGAGGAGGGCGGGGATGCAGGCCATACACGATGTAGAAGGGGAGGCCCCCGCGGACTCAGACTCAAGCGAGTTATAGGAGAACTCCGTCCCACGGCAGTAAAATTGGATCAATCGTCTTGACGTGCCGAGACGAAATGGCAAAGGTAACATCCCAAGACTTGGTTGACCCTTCTCCCTGGCCGTTCGTCTGCGGGTGGTGGGCGGAAGGGGAAGTCAAGCTTCACCTGAAGTTGGTTGCACAGGGCTCGCCAAAACCTGGAGACAAATTGAACCCCCGGTCTGACACAATCTGCTGGGGGAGTCCTGTAGAGAAAACATGGAGGAAGAACAACTCCGCCAGGCGGGAGGCGATGGTAGGCCTGGCAACGGGACGAAATGCGCCACTTTGGAAAATTTGATCCGTAATTACCCTAATGATGTTGTTGCAGCCGACGGAGGGAGGTCGTTATGAAGTCATGGAAATGTATGACCAAGGTTGGGTTGGAATGGGGAGGGGCTGTAGTAGGCCTGCCGGCTTGTGACGCGGCTGCTTGTTGCGGGCACAGGAGTCACAAGACGAAACGAAGTCTTTAAATCTTTCCAGCTCAGGCCACCAATAGAACGGGATATCAGGGGGAAAGGTTCTTCGGGCGCCGGGATGGCCCGCCCCCAAATGAGCAATGTCCCCATTTTAAGATACGTCTGCGGAGAGCAGGTCGCACATAAGCCCTTCCCGGGGAACCTTCCGGAGGTCCACTGCGCTGCCGAGATGAGGCCTCGGGGGGGATTATGTGTTTCAGGAGAAGTATCCGCACCCACAACGGCGGAGGCCCGGGCGAGGGCGGCAGCGCTCACATTCTTCTCCGCTGGCCGAATGGGATCTGAAAATCGAACCGGGAGAAGAAGAGCGACCACCTAGCCTGGCGTGGGTTAAGTGTCGCTGAGCCGTCTGCAGATTATTGGAGGTTCTTGTGGTCGGAGTAGATTGGTTGGGAGCCCTCCAGCAGATAACGCCACTCCTCCAGCGCCAATTTTATGCTAGTTGCTCCCGGTCGCCAATCGTGTATTTCTCTCCGCCGATGAGAACATCTTGGGAAAAAACCCGCACGTTACAGTCTTACCCGTAGGCCCTTTTTGCGTAAGAACTGCTCCGGTTTCCTACAGATGAGGCATCCACCTCCAGTGTGAAGGGTTTCGTAGAATCCGGACGTGCAAGGATAGAGGCCGTGAGAAAGGCGGACTTGAGCTTAGAGAACGCCTCCTCACCCTCGACCGGCCAGCGCGTGGATTAGCTTGTTTCTTTGTGAGGGCCACTATCGGAGCCACCAGTGTAGAGAAGTGGGGGATGAACTGGCGATAGTAGTTGCAGAAGCCCAAGAATCGCTGAATAGCCTGACTGGGCGTGGCCACTGCAACACGGCAGACAGTTTTGCTGGGTCCATCCGTAGGCCTTGGTCAGAGATGACGCACCCCAGAAACGGGAGGGTAGTCTGATGGAAGAGGCACTTCCCTAGCTTGGCGTACAGGTGGTTCTCCCGGGGGGTTCTCAGTACTTGACGAACATGGGAGCGGGTGGGTCTCGAGGTCAGGAGAGAACACCAGGATGTCATCAAGGTAGACCACCCCGCAGGTGAGGAGGAGGTCCCTGAAGAAGTCATTCACTAGCTCCTCAAAGACGGTGGGAGTGTTGCACAGTCCGAAGGGCATCACCAGGTACTCAAAGTGCCCATCCCTGGGGTTGAAGGCCGCTTCCATTCGTCGCCCTTGCGGATTGGACCAAGTTGTAGGCTCCTCTCAGGTCGAACTTGGAGAAAATCTTGGCGCCCTGCAAGCGAATCAAACAGTTCATGATCAGCGGTAATGGATAACGGTTCTTTACCGTGATCTTGTTCAAGCCCCGGTAATCTATGCAGGGCCGCAAGGTACCGTCCTTCTTCTTTACGAAAAAGAACCCCGCGCCAGCGGGAGCGAGGACTTTCGGATGAAAACCCCCTTTCCCGGGGATTCTCCTGGATGTACTCGGACATGGCTTGGGTCTCAGGAACCGAAAAATGGGGTAGACTCGGCCCCCGGGAGGACTGGCACCCAGCAGTAAGTTGATTGGGCAATCGTATGGGCGATGCGGAGGAAGACTCTCAGCTTTCTCTCAGAGAACACATCGGCGTTTCTCCAGAAATTCGGGGGGCAGCCCGGGCAACGGCTCCTGAAGGGTAGCGCGAGAGGGGAAGCACCGGGCGAGGTGCCACCAAACAACCCCCCAGCAGTTGGGACCCCAACGATCACCTCTCCAGTAGACCAGTCCAGAGGGCCCCAGCCATGGGAGTCCGAGGGGATCGCCGACGAGGAGCGAGGCACACGTAGAAAGGAGACTTCTTCTTTATGCAGCGCCCCCACATGGAGGGACAGTGGCTTGGTGACGAACTGGATGGTGTCACTGAGCACTCCCCGCTGCGGATGAGATGACAAGCGGGTTTCTCCAGGCGTCCACTGGAAGCGATACTGCTTCACAGGGGCTGGTGTATGAAGTTCCCGGGGGAGCCCGAGTCCAGAAAAGCCGGAATTGGAACGTGATACCAGTCCCTGAGACAAGTTGCACAGGCATCAACAGACATGGAGAGGAGGAGGTTGGGACCTAGGAATGCTCTCCCACATCCTAGGTGCGGGAGTTTCCCGCAGGCTTGGGACGCTTGGGGCAGTTCCTCCGAAAATGCCTGGGCTGCCACAGTAAGGCACAAGTTCCTTGCCGACGCTGGGCAACTCTTGCTCAGAGAGACGGGCCTGATCAATCTGCATGGGCTCCTCGGTGGTGTTGGCGACTGGTGGCGCAGGAGGCCCCTGGAACACCGGTGCCAGGCGAGGAAACCGGCGAGGTTGGGCTGACTGGACGCTCTTGCCGAAGTTCCTCCTCCCGTTCAAGGAAGCATACGTCAATGCGGGTTTGCTAACCGGATCAAATTGCCTGAGGAAGACGGGAGGTCTCTTTGCGGCCAAGACGTCCTTAACTCGGCTTGAGAGCCTTTCTTGGGAAAATAGCACACAGAGCGGCCTCGTTCCATGACAGTTCAGGGCCAGAGTACGAATTTGTACCGCGTAGTTCCTATAGACAAGTCCCCTGGCGTAAGTTTTAGGAGGGCTGTCTCAGCGGGGGAGGGACGGGTTGGTTCTTCGAAGATGTTGCGGAACTCATGAGGAAAAAACTGTAGATCCGCCGTCACTGGGTAGTTTCTGTCCATAGGGGTGTAGCCCATGCCAGGGCCTTCCCGGCGAGGAGACTAACCACGAACGCCACCTTCGCATGTTCAGACAGGAACTGATCAGACATTAGCTCCACGTGCATAGAGCATTGGGCGATGAACCCCCTGCAGAGTCTTGGGTCTCCGTCGAATTAGATGGGAGCGACAGGGGCAGCTTGGGAACCTCTTAGGACCGGGAGAAGCCGTTTGGAGCAGGAACAACCGCTGGAGCTGGCGAAGGCTGCTGTGCTGGACGGTGACGAGTTGCTGAAACATGGTAGATAGCTGGGTAAGTTGCTGTGCCTGTTGACCGAGTTGCTGTGGGTTGGCGGGCAACAACGGTGTTTAGATCCGCCCCGGCTGGGTAACGGCACCTTGGCGGGATCCATGGCCGGATCCTACTGTAACGGTCTGTTGGTGGATCCACTGGACCACCGCAGGCGATGGCGTAAGCCCAAACCAGGGAGTGGAATCTAAGTGGGTCCCGGTATTCACCAGAGCACGCCGCAAAGCGGTATGGTCTTGCTGCGGCAGGATTCCACCAGGTCACTATCACTGGCGGGGCTTGCCTGCGGTGGCGGCCAAGGGTACGAGGTACAGGAACGGCAGGCAGGCTCGTAGTCGGGGACAGGCAGGAGGTCAGGACAGGCGGCTCTGGTTCGTAGACGGTAGACAAGCAGGAGATCAGGACAGGCAGCTCTCGTTCGTGGTCGGTAAAACGTAGGCAGACGGTCGGTACACGGTAAGGCAAGACAGGAACACACTATGAGCTTTCACCACAGGGGATATACACTAAGGATCCGTCGAGGGCCGGCAGGAAGTGGCCGGACTAAATAGGAGCAGTGCCCGGCAATGAACCAATTACCGGCGCACTGCTCCTTTAAATACAAACTGCCGGAGCACGCATGCCCCTAGGGGCGGAGCTACGTGCCGGGAGACGGAGCCAGACAGAGCAGGAGCGCGGCCGGGTAAGTGAACACCGGAGGGGGCGGAGACACGTGCGGACCCCGAACCCGACGTCCGGGACGGGGCTCCGCTAGGAGCAGGGGCAAGGGCGCGCCTGCGACCCGGGACAATGGTCGCAGGGGCGTCCGTGACACATAGTATGTTATATTTATGTGTGGACAACCAATTTTCACTAGCAATAAGTATTTATTTGTTTGTGCATTGTTTTTTCTATATTCACATAGAATTACAATTATCCTAAGGCTAAACGGCCTGAAAGTGGACGTTTTTTCTCCGATGCAGGGCCGCGGTTTTTGTCACGCTTTGTGGATCGTTTTCCTGTGCAGTGTGGACATAGCCTAAGAAAAAAATTTAATAATTTTAAACATAAGTGTATATTCTCTAGGCTGATTTTCAACACTAAAATGTCAGTGCCTATTCAGGATGGCTCTGATTTTCATCCTTTAAAGGGGTTTTGCCAGGACGTGAGTTACTTACTTCCTTAACAGCACGGGAGCAGAATATAAACAAATCATACTGAGTCATGAAGGCTGCAGGGGAGTGAGGGAGGGGGTGAGCAGAGAGTGAGGAATAAGGGAGCGACTCAAAACTTAACTCAAATAATAACTTTACAACAGTTGATTCTCTATACAGCAAGACACAGGCTCATACACTGCGCTTTCTCCACAGCCCCTTGAAGCTCATTCATTTTCCCTGTCATCAGATAAGAAGTGTTTCACGCAAACGCGGCCTGTCAGCTCCTCTGGTCGTGTCTAATGCAAGCTTTCAGGTAACTAAGGGGGATTGAGAAATGCTGTAGCTTAACTTTTTTGTAATCACATTTATTTAGAAAGGTGATTAAATACCCATTTTGGAGGATCCCACGTCAACATTACATCGTGGCAAAACCCCTTTAACTTCTGTACAGGGATCTAGACTTCACTGCAGCCAACTTTTAGGTTTCTACCACCATCTTAGTCATTGGTGTCATGGACAAACAGGCACAATACTGGAGGAGTAAACATACAGTACTCACAAAAAGGGATATTTGGCTTTTGGTTGAAATCTCAGTGTGAACATAAAGGGCCTTATGTATGAAAACTGTCTAGCAGTAAGACTGTTTTTGTTGCCCATAGCAACCAATCAGAGCTCAGTTTTCATTTCATAAAGTGTTCTGGAAAAATAAAAGCTGAGCTCTTGGTTGCTTGGTTGCTACGGACAACAAAGACTGTCTTATTGCTAGACAAATGCTTTACATCCAGAAAAGTGGAGATGGAAATCCCGCTATTAAAGTAAGCTGGCAAGTATGAGTTACAAAGCACTCCTTCCCACGCTTACATGTTTCAGGTCACATCCGGAACCTTGATCATAGCTAGACAGTTTTCATACATTAGGCCCAAAATTTATTGTGCATTCTAAAGTTAATAGATGGTCTCATTTAGTTTATTAAAAAAAAATTCATGTCCAACTGTTCAATGTTTCAGTACTTTTTGCACAACTTGCTGATCTCTAACAAGGAGCTTAAAGCAAAATTTTCAACCAGTGTTTGATCCCTGAATTGGCCAATAAATGTAGGGGATCGATTTGAATTGGGATTTAAACAGTCCTCATCATGTTGTTCACTTTGTGACATCATGAGACCAAGATAACACCTTACAATTGAACAACAGTAGCTCATTGCGAGGCTTCAAGCAGGATGTTCTCAGACGGAAGTGGCCCCCTGAGTTAGCGTTTTCACAGAGTTTTCCATCAGCAGGGTTTTAAAAGATACAGAGAAAACCGGGGGAGTCAAAGAAGGGGGACACCCTTTGGTACTTCCACCCCGAGGGGCCCGGGGTTTATTGTAAGGGAAAAGCCCAGGGAAATCCCCAATAAGAATACCACAAAAACTCCAGGCACATTTAAAGGGGATGCATGTTTTTAGTTTGGGTGATTATACTGCCCCTCAAACTTTCACCCCCCTCAAATTTTTTAAAAAGCAGGGGCGTTTCCCCCTCCCAGCTGGGTGAATCATCCCCCTTCCTGTTCATGCTGGGGTCCCGGGGACTTTCCCCCCCCCTTTTCTGGTTTCCCAAAGTCACTTTGTCCCCTCCCTATCAGGGCTTTTTTTTTTGTAAGAAACTTATACATCCCCCAGGGTTGGGCCAAAATTTAATCTTGACCCGAGAAATGATTTTTCTTACTTTTCACAGTGGAGATTTGTTACAGTTGAATCCCGCTTTCTATGAAAAGGGGACAATCTCCCTTCTATTTAGGAGAGGGAGGGGGATCGAAAACTAAATTTTGCTGTTTCCTTTATTATGAGCCCTGCAAAATGTTATTCTGTTTTTTTATGGTTTTGCAGAAATGAAAATGTGCCCGGGCCCTTTTTTTTTAGTGAAAGGCAGGAAAAGCAAAGGCCCCCTGGGGGAAAACGGGCCGGCGGGGGCCAAACAGGGAAAGTAAATGAGCTCCCCAGGTTGTGAATTTTAAAGGAGAGGGATCCCACCACAACTGGATACAGTGTTTAAACCCGAAAAGGGTGATAAGGGGGGACTGTTAAAAACAAAGAAGCTTTGCTAATGACTTCCCCCCTTTGAAAAGTTTAAATTTTTTTACTGTCCCCTTATTCTGAAGGCCTTTTTAAAGGGAAATGATACAACCCCCTTTTAAAGGGAAGGGGGAGGCAACCCCGTGGGCACATCAGGGCCATTTTGACACCCGACTTTATTATCTTGCATATTCCATGGAGGATCTAACTGGACGGGAAAGGAAAATGTTTTCCCCAGTGCTGTTCCCGTGCTGTAAGTTTAATTCCCCTGAGCAGAAATGATGGCCCCGGCCAACCCAAAGCCCCGGAGTTTTCCGGAGGTGTTTAAACATCAGCCACTATTTTCCCCCTTTGGTGGTGGCGTTACAGTGTGGGCAGGAGTGTTTGTCAAAAAAAAAGAACTGCCCCACAGTTTTTGAATGGGTTTTTCAGTGAAAAAATCCTCTACTTTCTTAAAAAAAAGACCATTGTAAAGGGGGAGTGGATCCCCTGGGCCAACGCAAGGGGATGTAGCTTAAACCACGCCCGGGAAAGGAGTCTAAGTTGCCCCCGGTTTTCCACAAAAGCCCCCGCCCAAAAGGGGGTGGACTTGCTGCGGCGGGGAGGCTACCAGGTCGTTTTCCCCCCACGTGACTTGCTTGGGGGATTTGGGGGGGGGTTTCACGGGGGTACGGACTAATCCGGGGCGTATCGGGGAAGGCAAAAAGGTCAGGGGGAGGCAGAGAGGTTCGGGAAATCAGAGGGGGGCGATGGTCAGGGGGAGGGGGCAAACAGG
>JAODAL010071538.1:0-15489 GCA_025379985.1 Phyllomedusa bahiana
TATTGGGGCTATCCTACTATGGAGAAGCTATACAGCTAAGTACTGCCACGTTTTCATATGTTTTTCATTGCCTAAGTGTGTTCGTCATAGAACTATGTCTTTTATGCACCAATTTATATAAAAATGAAGTAAAGTCCAATGTTTTGTCCATACAGCCTATGTGTACGTTTTTGATTGATATAGGGGAGTCTAAGCAAGGTACTCCTAACGGCTGGGACTATAACGTGTGCACTGCTAATATATGGCATTGTTTGCAATTACGGGATTAAACGTTACCTGTTCAGATGACGGCATTCGATTAAACATCTCTCCTTTGGTAGATGGCATGGGATTATACATTATACCTTTAGTGGACAGCATGTGATTATTTATTACACAATTAGTAGATGGCATGTGATTACATGAAATCTTGTGGGTACCTATATCTTCAATGCTGGTTTGCAACACAATGGATCTCCTTATCCACTGGTCTACTCAAACCCTCCCCATTCCGTCTTCTCCACCCGCTGATTGTTGTCTGCCCACTCTCTAAACCTATCTACCCATTCATTTTCTATATTGTCCTCCCTCCTCATCCCTAGTTTAAATACTCCCGCACCCCTTCTAGAATTCTTTCCCCCAGCACAGCAGACCCCCTTCCATTCAGGTGCAATTTATCTGTAGAAAACAGATTGTACCCCAATGAAAAGTCAGCCCAGTGCTCTAAGAACCCAAACCCCTCTGTCCTACACCAAGACTTCAGCCATGCATTTAACTCCCTGAGCTCCCGCTGTCTTTCCTGAGTAGCGCATGGCACCGGCAGTATTCCGGAGAACACAACCTTGGAGGTCCTTCCCTTCAGCTTTGAGCCTAGTTCTTTAAAATTATTCTTTAGGATCCTCCGCCTACCGTGTATTCTGTCATTGGTTCCAGCATGGACCACATATGTCCATTTTCATTTAGGGGTGTACTCAATTTTGTTGCTAGCGGTTTAAACTGATGACTGTATGTTGAGTTTTTCTAAGAGCACTTCAAATTTACACCGCTATACAAGCTTCGCACTGACTATTTTACAAGTGTTATACCTTCAGCGTTGTCCCATGAAAAGATATAATACCATATTCATAAAAATATGATTGGTACACTCACTTTTGTGACATATTGTAGTGATAGCAGACTTAATTATAAGACATCCTAATAACATTGCAACAAACACGTCTAGTATATGAACACCTATATCAAACTGTGGGGTTTTAGCTCACAGTCTAGCAGTCTGTTCTCGTGAAACACAGGCACAGGCCACTGCTCAATGAAATGGCAGATTTTTTTTTTCAAATAATAAAAATTGATGTCAATGTTAAAGCAGCTTTTTTTCCATAGAGTGATATGAGATAATAAACCATAACATAACACATCTTTTCTTCAGGTAAATCAACAATAAATCAGGGTGATTTCACCAATCTAAGCTTGGAGTACAGCAAGAGTTTATAGAGCGTTTCCAACTCAGGAAACACACATAGTAGTTTACCTCTGGAAATGACCTTCTCACCCAACTCTTCAGTCACTCCTACATTCTGGACCCAAATTCCAGCTGGGCTAAACTACATAGTAACTTGTTGTTAATGTTACAACTGTCCCGGGATTTATGTCACTGAAGTCATGCTGATACATAAATACAACTAACGAGGAAAAAAAGAAGAAACGACCCGGCACTCGTGGTTCCAGCAGTCCAGAGAGAATGCAAAAATATGTTGTATAATAAAAGTGTTGTTTATTCTTAAAATGTAAAGGAAACATAGCCTTCACACAATTAAAAACAATATAACAGCCCTTTTGGATCAAGATTATACATGCGATCCAACTGATCTGCGGCGAGCGATTACGCAATGACCCGGCGGTCCTGCTCCTTTTTGTCATTAGCCAGCCTGCGCGTGTTTTGAAAGCTCACCTGCTTTCGTTCCTCCTAAATGCGGCGAAGGCCGTTATCCCCAGGCTTTGGCGATCCACGGTATGCCCCTCCATTACCGATTGGTATAGAGAAGTCCACACGATTTGCAGACTGGAGGAGCTGCGTAGTGAATCACTCGACGAAGCGGAGCGCTTTCTACTAATCTGGCGTGACTGGCTTGCCTTCTGCAGATCTCCCCAATATAACACCCTTTGAGTGGTTGACTGAGTCGCACCTCTGCGATCCTTTTAGGTCAGCGGGGCCACCATTTTTCTTGGTGCCTGGATCCCGGTTCCGACTGTGCTCCCCCCCTCCCCCCCTTCTCTCCCCTCTTTCCCTGATTTAACCCCGGTTCAACTTGGTTTTTTCAGCCTCCGTTCTAGAGGCTTCTGTTAAGCTTATAGTAACACAGGCCAATACGACATAGAGAGTCAAGACACTTGTCCTATGTTTGGTTTTATTGATACTAGATGACAAACAAGGTAGTGTCTTAACGATCAGCCATTAGAAGTCGCCTCAGGAATCAGTCTACTCATCACCACCACGCTTCCGTTAGTCTTAGCCGCAACTGTGGCCACACTATGTCGGTTGATGCTCTCTTGACGTCTCCCCTGAGACATTGATCTCAGGCATGATTTATATCTTTTCACTTATTGCTAATACTTCGCAGATTATGACTGTCTGTTTATCATACTGCTATAATCTACTATGTGCCTGTGCTCATCCTTCACTATACTCGCGCAATGTTACCGATGTTTGTAATTCCAATTTTGTATTGTTTACACTTATGTCCTAACCATGCTACTGTTAATAAAGCTCTTTTGAATAAGAAAAAAAACAATATAACACACTATAAAAGACTTGACGCTTTTCGCATCGTACACCGATGCTTCTTCAGAAGTCAGAATAAATACAACTAAATGTTTTTCCTACAGCCTTAATACTGCCCCCTCTTTCTTACCAAAGTCAAGGGGCTTGGCACCTTCTGTCACCAAACAGTGCACCCACAGTGGACTGAACACCAGTAAGCCATGACCAATTATGTCCCTTTAGTGAGTTCTGTTAATGGGGCTGTGGGCTGCTATCATGGCACATTTACGGACAAAGAGCGACATGTATAAAGGGGACTGCGTCAGTTACCTATAACTGCGCAGCCTGTTCTATAAATGTATGTATACTCGCACTCCAAACTTTGCTGCAATAAGCACAGAAGCGACATTTTTAATGTGCCAAAGATTTGGGGAGTTCTGGGGGCGTGTCGCATCCCATTCATAGAATACGTCTGCATGGATGACCCGCAGAAGAACAGGTTCATACATTCTGGCACATTCTACACTGCCTTAAAGCTATTCAGAACTGACCTGTCAGTGCCAACGTTCATACATGTCGCCTAAAAATGTCCTCACCTATTTTTTGTAAGTGTGCATGACCAGTTTTAAATTGCCTCCACTTCGATAATTAGGGGATTGATTAAACCCTTTCCTTCTACATAGCCAAAACATCTAGCCTCATCCATGCCAATGACACATTTATTTGGGTTGATAGCAAAACTTGCTTTTTTGAGAGCATCTAAGACTGCCTGAACTTCACCCAAATGACTCTCCCAATCACAACTAAATACCACACTGTCACCTAAGTATGTGGCTGCATATTTCTTGTGCGGAATTAAAATGCGATCTATTGCCCTTTGAAAAGAAGCAGGAGCTCCCTGTAACCCAAAAGACATTCCCACACACTTGTAATACCCCTCAGAAGTGGAGGGGCAGTTTTCACATGACTATGGTATTCTGCATTATCATTTTGTGAGGTCTAGTTTGGTAACGTAACAGTTGGGTCCCAACCTTTTAATGAGTTCTTCCACTCTTGGCATTGAGAGACCTCATTAAACTTTCTCTAATTGATACAGAAACACAACTCCTGATTTGTTTTTGACACCAACATAATTGGGCTTGATCACCCAATCTAAGACTCCACAATTACGTCCAGTTGTACTATTCTTTTCATCTCTTGTTAAACCACTTGTCTGTAGGCCTCAGGAATGCTGTGTGGCTTCAAGTTTACTTTAACCTGCGGTTCTGTAATTATGTCATGTTCAGTGATGAGACCAGGCAAATCAGAAAATAAGTTCTTTTGTTGTAACAACTTTCTGCACTACTGCTTTTGTGTCTGTGACATTGTTTCTGCGACATTGTGCCATCCTGAGCCTTGCCAAGGCTTCTGGCTTGGCAATCAAGCATGGTGGTCCAAAACAGTATCTAACTTTACAGGGTTTTAAACGTTTTACATGACATATCTGAATAGGTTTCCTCTTGATGCAATTTGTAGCTAACTTTTCCAACTTTTTTAATAATTTCAAAAGGCCTGTGTCGCCTGGCAAGGAATTTGCTCTCAGCTGTGGACACCAGTAGAATTACCCAATCCCCTAGGCTAAACTGTCTGACTCTAACGTGTCCATTATATACCCTACTTTGAGCTTCTTGGACTTTAAGAAGATGATCCTTCACTATAGACATGACATTTGCTGTCCTCTCCGGCATCTGTGCAGCATCATCAATTACACTTCTGTAAGGAGTAGCCTTACTCTCCAAAGTCTCTTTTGTTATTTCAAGCAAATCACAAGGATGCCAGCAACACAAGAGCTCAAATGGCGAAAAACTTATGGAAGCCTGAGGAATATTTCTAATGGAGAATAATAGGTATGGTATCAGACAGTGCCAGCTCTGACCATCCTTCTCTACCACCCTATTTAACATAACTTTCAGTGTTTTGTTGAACCTATCTACCAAGCCATCTGTTTGAGGGTGGTAAACCAAGGAATGTAACTGTTTAATTTCCAGATTTTTACACAATTCCTTTATGAAATTTGACATAAATAATGCTAAGATCTCTTTGGGAAAGGTAAGAGGTAGAATAACCCATCACAACTAAAATGTATTGATGACCTCTTGTAGACTTTACCAAAGGACCTAGCAGGTAGAGGGCTATGCATGCAAATGGTATTTCAGCTGTTGAAAGAGGTGCCAACGGACTCCAGAAAGGAGAGACAGGAGGCAATAAATTGGCACACTAGGCAAGACTAGCAATAATTCAATATTTCTCTATTGCATTCTGGTCAATAACACCTTTGGAGAAGATGCTCCTGGCTCTTTTCAGCTCCCAGGTGACCTCTCAACACATGGGGTGAGACCAAATCTAATACTTTGAGTCTATAGGGACCAGCTAACTAACTCCACACTTTGCCACAGGCAATCTTAAACCTCTTTTAACCACCTCAGAATAAATAATAAAACTGAACCATTATTTTACACAAAGTAGTTTTTTTCAACACCATATGTTGTTCCCAATATAGATAGAGAAAGATTATTTTTATCAACACCTGAGTGACTATACGTTGTTCCGTATATATACAGCAAAGAATTGTTTGTTTCAACACAAGAATATTCATACATTGTTCTCTATATAGATAGCAAAAAATATATTGTTTTTTTTTCAACACAGGAATAAAATATAAAAATAAAGTTTAAAGTTTTATTATTTATTCTTAAGTGGTTAAAAAGAGGGAAAGGAACCTATTATCTGCGCATGGCTCTTGGGAAAATCCATTCAACAAGGTAACATTTTTAAGCCCTTCCCCTTCTGGTCATAATAATATGGCTCTAAGTTTTTTTCTTCCTGCCTTCCAAGAGTCATAGCTTTCTTATTTTTCCACCTACATAGACATATGAGGAGTTTCATCATGTGGGACAATATGTACTTTCTAATGGTGTCATTCACTGTTCTATACAATATTCTGGAAGAAGGCAAAAAAGTGGGGCAAAATGTAAAAAAAACCCATACTTGCGCCATGTATGCGGGAGTTTTGTTTCTACGGCGCTCAATCTTTGGTAAAAATTATGTGTTCTCTGTTCTTCTCGCGTTTTATAGGTTGATACGGGTTGCTTCATGGGGTTACTTCATGTCAACCCACAACCCTCGGTAACTTATAGTCTTACTCCAAAAAAGCAGGGAACTACCACTCATACCACTCATTTGCTCCCACAGTCAGAAAAATTCGCTTGCTCAAACATGATGGGGGGCAAAACCCGAAACCGTATGAAATGCAATTTTGGGTGACAATTATTCCTTTTTTGCTTTCAAAGTTTTAGTGAATCAGAAGTAAATTGGGGAAAATTGTTAAAAACTATGAGGGCGCAGTGACTTTCCAGCCCCTTTCCCATAATGCCTTGTGATACCCAAAAAAAAGCAGTAGCTTATTAATAAATCTAATTTCCCCCGTTATTTTAAGGTCTTTTATATTTTAAATTTTACTTTAATTTTTTACTGTAAATTTTATTGGTATTTTAAATAAATTTTAATTGTTTAATGTAAAAAAATAATCTATTTGTTTTTAAGAGGTTGTGTGAGAGCCTCGCTCTAGGATTGGGCGTGCTTATAAAATCCGTCCCTTATTTTGAATATGTATATAAGCGGGTTATTTAACAATATTTATTGTTTTATGTACAAAATCAATTTGTTTTGGTAAATGATTATGTGAGAGCCTTGCTCTAATTTACTCTAGGATGGAGCATACCTATAAAAACTATCCTTTGTTTAATATGTATTTATCTGATGAAGCGAGTTAGAGGCTCGTGAAACACATTATAGATTTGTATCCGTTTTTTTTATTTTTTATTAAAGAACCAATATATTATATCGAAATTTGGTTCTTTTGTTTTTTGATCATTCGGGAATTTGAGTTGCGCTTTGGAGGTGTATTCTATAGAATTGTGTTATACGATCAAATATAACTATAGGTTGATACGAATACGGCAACAAAGAATATGTAGGGTTTTCTTTGTTTTGGTACTATAAAAAATACAAACATTTAGGGAGACATATATGAAGGAAGGCGCGTCAAAGTGAATTGTTGAGTATTGTTTTCAGTGTATAATGCACCTGATGTATGAAAGTGTTTTTTGTGCATACATAAATGGTGTCTAAAGTTCATTGCACCTCACCTGTGTGTTTGGCGCATTACAGAACTTAGGCGCATTAGTAATGTCCCTAACATGTATAAAGGCTATAGATAGGCTGAAAATAAAAGTCATTAGAATAGTATGTCAGTGAATAGAAACTATGGTAATCGGTGGACCACAGGTCCCAGCCAGATCTGTGCTGTGCTGGCTCTTGCTGTATGTAGAATAAACGGTGAGAGCAGCAAAAATAAATGTCAAATTTAATGTAGTAAAAGTCAAAAAATCTGAACAACAGCAGCAGTGGGTGTTCAATGTAAAATTATTTTTAGATTCTATTAAATTTAAATACATTTTATAGGAGATATTTTATTTTGGGATATATTATATTTTTTATTATTTTTATTATGCTAACATTTTTTTATTACATTTAAATAATTAATTTTATATAGTTTGATAATTATCAGAAATTACTTTTTATTATTGTACTGGTGTAAGTTGAGAAATATTGGCCTTTTTTTTCCCTAATAGCAAATCTAGCTCCACTTCGACTGTTCGAGCAGTGATTCGCCTAGTTTTGCCGAACCACATTCATATATTTGTCTAATATTACAAGTGTGGTGCAACACACCCCCAAAACGCCCCCAAAATGCCCCATCATGTCAGGCACATTAGAAAGTGTTGAGTCTTACGAATAATGCGCCTAACATATCGTAGTCGGCTCATTTAGGCGCATTTTACGCCAGAAAAGGGTGAAAAAACAATCATAAATGTCTCACTTAATATTTTTCCAATTTTTGCCATAGCGCCATATTCTGCGACCAATAACTTTTTTGTACTTCTACCTACGAACTTGAGTGATGGTGAATTGTTTGCAGGCTGACGCGTACTTTTTATAGTTACAAGTTTGGAATACATGCAACTTTTTTGATAATTTTCATTTCAATTTATAAGGGACGTGAAATGACAAAAAGCCCTGCAATTTTGGCATTTGGAATGTTATTCTTCTACGGTGTTCAGCGTACGGGATAAGTGATGTTATATTTTAATAGATTGGACTTGTATGGACGCGACAATACCAGCTATCTGGAACTTTATAATTTTTATGTTTTTTATTTGTAAAGTGGCAAAAGGGAGTTGATTTGAAATATATATATATATATATATATTACACATTAAAGCTTCTTTTCTTACTGTAACTTTGAGTGCCTATAGGGCGCTTCACCACTAGGGGGGCACAATTGTTTTTATAGCCTCTTGCTTGTATAACAATGTTTTGGGGTTTACAAAGAGGGGGTTTTACTACTTCCTGCCTGGGGCAGAAAGTAGTAAAATGAAAAACGTGGCGGTTATGGAAGCCTTCACCTGGCTTTCAGCTGCCATGTTAACCGATCGGGACACAGTGATCTCTTATTCATTTAGATACCACGGCCGTGTTTACCACAGCATCTAAAGGGTAGGATGGAACCAGCAATTTAAAGCTGACACCCACCGGCTAGGTAGCATGATCGCTGAGCGATTCCGCTTCAAAGCCCCTTACCAACACTATGACATACTAGTACGTCATATCAGAAAGGGAAGATCTCTCCTTAGGGAGAGCACCTATATAGGTGTGTGGAGATTCAAAATGGGAAAGGAGCTGAGAAGCTCTAGCGCCTTCTTTTTGGGTGTAAAATCCTCAATTTGCTTTTGAACCACTTTGGGTCTTTGGAAGCAAGAAGGGATATCTAGCTAAGCCAGCATCACTCATCTGTAGACAGCTGTTTCGGGGTGTTTGCCCCTTATCAGTACAGAGCAGAGCGATGCTAGCTTGGCTGAGTGGGAGGCCATGAGTAGTTCAGAAAGGGAAGATCTCTCCTTAGGAAGAGCACCTATATAGGTGTGTGGAGATTCGAAATTGCCTTTTTGCACTCCACGAAGCATCCTTTCCCATAATGCCTTGTGATATGCAGACCTGAATCTCCTCGTACCTCACCGATAGAACATCAGCATCTCACACTTGCGCAAACCACATCCTCCTTCTCCCGCTGTCTGTTTTGGGGTCCCCAGGGGGCAGTCTTGGCCCACTACTCATCTCTGTCTACACCCTCGGCCTGGGTCAGCTCATAGCATCACACGGCTTTCAATACCACCTGTATGCTGATGACACCCAACTCTACATCTCCGGCCCAGATGTCACCTCTCTTCTCTCCCGGATCCCTGACTGTCTTTAATCCATATCCCTTCTTCTCCCTCCCCTTTTTTAAAACTAAAGGGTAAAGGGAAAAAGGGAAAAAAAAAAAAAAATTTATTTCTTCCCACCACCCCCACTCAAACCCTCCCCCTGATCTCTTTTCCCCACTGTCAATGGTTACACTCCACCAGCCCCCACAATCCGCTGCCTTGGGAAAACCCTTTTGATTCCAATCTGTCCTTAAAAACCGCACATCCCAAAACCCTCATTTTCCCCTGTAAATTTTCCCCCAAAAAAAATATCTCCCGAACCCCCACTCATTTCTTAATCTGAAAGCACAAAAATGTGGCCATGTTTCGTCATTTCCCCCCTTAGACTACTTCAACATTCTTTCTCTGGGCCCCCCCATCTAGCACTTTTTGCCCCCCTCCAAACCACCCTTTAACTCGGGCTGCCCCCTGATTCCCTCTCCCCCCTCGTACCCCTGCCTCTCCCCTCTGCCTATCCCTTCCCCGGGCAAACCCACTGCCCAGCGAATCCAGTTCAAGCTACAACCTTAAATACAAGGCTCTCCAAAACCCTCCCCCTCCATCCATCTTTTCCCTTAATCTCTAAAAAACCCCCCCTCACGAAACCCCTCCGCTCCTCACAGGACCTTCTCCTCTGCTCTCCCCCTTATAAACCCCCTTCAAAAAACCGTTCTAAAAACTTCCTCTTTGTTTCCCCCACATTCGGAACTAAACTCCCCCAACAAAACGGGACTCCTCCCCCTCTTTTTGCTAGCCTAAAACGAAACCCTGAAAACCTACCTTTTTCGGGATTCCTAAAACCCAAAACATTAACCGGTTTGCACTGCTCCACCCCCCCACAAAATGTCTCCCCTCCCCTTTCCCTTCTTTTCCCCCTCCTTCCTGAAAATCCCTAAGCCCTCACTGGCAGGGACCTCCCCTCCCCCTGTACCAGTTGTTAGTCACTTATTGTACTTTCTTAAATTTTTTTTGAACCCAAATTTTTTTTTTGTACCCCCCCTGGGAAAAGTACAGCGCCCTGGAATCAAGGGCGCTTAAAATAAAAGATAATAATAAAAAGTAATAAATTTTCTTTTTGGAGTTTCAAAAAGGGAGTTTCCCAATCTCCCCACACCATATAGGTGCTCCCCTGAGGAGAGGGTCTTCCCCCTTTTTGAGCTACTCATTGCCTCCAAATCAGCCCCAAGGGTAAACATGCTTTTGCTCTTTAGTGACATGGGGGAAACACCCTGAAACGGGGTTTTACAAGATTGGGTGCTGGCTTGGCAAAATCGCCTTTCCTTTTTTTCCAAAGAACCATTTGGGTCAAAAGCAAATTGAGGGTTTTGTTAATCCAAAAAAAGGGGGCTAGAGCTTCCCAGCTCCTTTCCCCTAATGCCCCCTTTTCATATGCCAGAAGCTTTGGAAAAGCAAAAAAGGGAAAATTTTGAATCTCCACACACCCATTAAGTTCTCCCCTGAGGAAGATCTTCCCTTTTTGAGGCCCACCAATTTCCCCCCACCCCAGCCAAACTAGCAAACTCCTCGCTCTGTACTGAAAGGGGGGGGAAACACCCCAAACAGCGTCACCCAAAGAGTGATGCTGGGTTGGGTAGATAACTTTTTCCCTTTCTTTCCAAAGATCCAGTGGGTAAAAGCAAATTGAAATTTGTTACATCCCAAAAAAAGGGCATTGAGGGATACAAGCCAAATCCCCCGTTTTTTTGGCCGGGGGGGGCCCCCCTATTTGGTGGGCCCCCCCCCGCCCTCCCCGGGGGGTTGGCATGCCTCCCCCCCGCCAGCAGGGGGCGGGGGTCCTTTAAATTACCGCGGCGCAAGAGTAGCGCTGGGCCAAATCTTGCGCCCCGGGCCCCCTCCTACAGGCGGGGGAACGGCCCCCCACGGCCGCTCACCCGCCCGCGGCTCGCTGGCAGGGGGGAGGGAGGGGGGAACGCTTTCCCCCCTCCACCTTGTTCCGGCGCCGGTGTTTTGCCCCCCCGGGACAAAACGGGGGGCCCGGGGGCGCAAAGGGGGAATTTACGCGCGGCCCGCAGGGGAGTGACGGCGGCTGGGGTCTCCCCCCCTTTTTCCCCCTTGCGCCAAATGAGGGGATCGGGCCGGAGCTGGCCGCGCTGGCAGGAGCCTGGGTGAGGGAAGGGATTTTTAATTTTTTTATTTTTTTTTAGGGTTTAAAAGGGGGCCCCTTTCCCGGCAAAAAGAGAGGGGGAACAAAAATGGCTTTCAATGGGGGGGAAACCCCCCTTTAACAAAGGGGGGAACACCCTGGGAAAAATGGGGGGGACTACCTGGCAAAAAAGGGGGGCCCAAACCCCCCCCCCTGTGCCCCAAAACCCGAAGGTTGGGGCCCCAAAAAATACCTGGGTAACAGAAGGGGGGGACTACCGGGTTTACAGATGGGGGCACCAAACCCGGCTAACAGATTGGGGGGGGACTACCCGGGTAACAGATGGGGGCACTACCTTGGGTCACAGAAGGGGGGACTACCTGGGTAACAAAGGGGGGGACTCCCTTTTCCCAAAAAATGGGGGCAAATACCTGGCAAAAAATTGGGGGGACTACCTGGCAACATGGGGACATCTACCTGGCAAACATGGGGGGGACTACCCGCAAACAATTTGGGGGGGACTACCTGGCAAAAAAAGGGGGCACTACCTGTCTTAAAAATGGGGGCACACCTGGGTAAAAAATGGGGGCACTACCCCGGCAACCAAAGGGGGGGGACTAACCCGGGGTAAAACCCGGGGGGGGGGTGGGGGGAAATAAACCCGGCTAACAGATGGGGGGGACTAAACCTGGCAAAAAAAGGGGGCATCTACCTGGCTAACAATGGGGACACTACCTGGGAAACAATGGGGGGGACTACCCGGGGTAAAAAATGGGGGCCACTACCCCCGGGTAAAAGATGGGGGGCACTACCTTGGGTAACAAGGGGGCACTACCTGGCTAACAAAGGGGCACTACCCGGCAAACATGGGGGCACTACCTGGCAACCAATGGGGGCACTACCTGGCAACCAATGGGGGCACTACCTGGCTAACAGATGGGGGCACTACCTGGCAAACAGATGGGGGCAACTACTTGGCTAACGATGGTGGCAATACTGGGCAAACTATGGGGGCACCTACCTGTCTAACAATGGGGGCACCCTACCTGGCTAACATGGGGGCATCTACCTGGCTACAAATTTGGCTCTACCTGGCTACAGAGGGGCATCTACTTGGCTACAAGGGGGCATCTACCGGCCTGTAAGGGGCACTACCTGGTTATGGGGGTTACTACCTGGCTATAAGGGCATCTACCTGGCTTTCTTCCAAAGCTGTTATTCAGTTAGGTGGAGTGGGTGTGGCTTTTGAAGGGGCGTGGCATACCGTCAAGATGGGCGTGTCCATGCAAATTTTTGCCGTGGCGCGCTACGCGCGCCGCCCAGTGAGATCTCCTGATTTTTCATTTTAAAAATTTGGCAACTATGCGTTAGAGCTTCTCAGCTCCTTTCCCGTAATGCCTTGTGATAGTACGTCATATGTCAGTAAGGTGTTAAAGATCCCTTTTCTAAGTAAAATCCCTGAGCTCAAGATCAAGAGTATTAGATTCAGGGGATAATTCTTCATCCTCTTATCTCACCAGTACTATTAGAGGAAACTTATTTGTCACATCAGAGAGTACAGTTACATTTTCATTAGTAATATCAACAGGGCTCTCAGTGCCCACTTGACCAGTAGCCAATAAGTCACAAAACATAAACAAGTCTCTTTCAATAATCACAGGATACATTTAGGGCGACATATCAGAAAAGAGGCGCTACCACACCTTTTTAAGGCGCATTAAATGAGTGTATAGTTTGCCTGAATTAATGAACCTGTCAAAAATCTGGCATCTGGGATACCTTGAACAGCATATTTGATACACCTAATTTAGGCACATTCAAAAGTGTTTTACCTGGCGTAAAATGCGCCTAGCTTTGGTCTATTACAGTTCATTTATATAGTGAATAGGGTGGCAACAGTTTTTTGGCGCAAAATACACCAATAAAATGGCACAGCCCTAATGGGACATGTCGCCCTAAGTCTTCTATAGCTCCAACTCCATGACATATAACACCATATTTTGTGATTATAGTCGCCTGAGTATGTGTTGATGTGTATTTTTATATATTGTGTATATATGGAGTAGGAAGGGGTTAACTGAATCAGCACTTTATTGAGGACAGGGAAAGCTTTAAGACAGAAGAGCCTGTTTTTATATTATTGTATTATTGATGTGTTGATTTTTTTATTGTGTTTTTTCTCTGTGTAATTAATTTGTGATCCTTTTTGGAAAGGTGGGTAGGTTGGCCATTCCCTTCTCCTCCAATGCGGGATGTCCAGGATGCCATCAAGCAATTCACAAACTTAATTCTCAATAAACTCCCAAATGAAACCGTAATGTTGTGTATGATTTTGTATGATGTGGTACATAATTGGTCAGTTGTATCTTTTTAACCCTTTAAGGACACAGCCAGTTTTGGCCTCAATGATTGAGTCTTGGGGAGACATATATGATCGGTATTTTCACCCTTTTGTGGTGTAAAGTGCACCAAAGTCTACGATGTCTAATGCGCCTAATGAATACGTTAGGCGCCTTGTTTGCAAAACTCAACACTTTTTAATGCGCCTAACATGAGGGGGCGTTTTGGGGGCGTGTTGCACCACACTCATAATATTACACACATAAATTAATGTGCTTCGGCAAAATTAGGCGCATTACTCCCATTTTAATGTGGTCTGCCTGAGCCGGAGGAGTCGAAATGGAGCTAGATTTGCTGTTAGGGCAAAAAATTTCAATATTTCTCAAATGACAACAGTACAATAATAAAAAGTAATTTATGATAATTATCAAACTGTATAAAATGAAATACTCTGAAAAATAGATGCGAAAACGCACTTCGATGCACCTAGTTCCATACATAAAAGAAAAAGAGCAAAGGATATAGCACAGCCAAAAAAATGAAAAATAATGGTGTGCAAAGCTCAAGAAGTATGACCCAAATCCTCCAAACTATGAAAAAATCAAAGAAGAGCAGCACAACCAAAAGATGCAAAATATGTATGGACTTAGGTGATTAAAATCACTTTATTTTACATCTTTTGGTTGTGCTGCTCTTTTTTGATTTTTTTCCTAGTTCCATACATGTCTCCCTGGGTTTTGAAATCTGACATGTTACTTTATGTGATAAGAACTTTAGAATTGCTTTACTTATCCAAGCAATTCTGAGACTGATTTTTGTGACACATTGTACTTTATATTAGGGGTAATTTTTGGCTGATATAGTTTACTTTTATTTGTGAAAAACACTAACTTTTAGAGAAATTTTCAAAATAATATTTTCTTCTTCTAAAGCAGATAGTCCTACCATGCAAAATAGTTAATAAGTAACATTTCTAATATGTCTACTTTACATTGGCATAGTTTTTTAAATGTCCTTGTAGTTTTTTAAGACGTCAGGAGTAATTTTTTATATTTTCTGAAAAGTTTCCAAAATTAATATTTTTAGGGACCAATTAACTTCTGACATGGCTTTGAGGAGCCTGTATGTTGAAACCCTCCAAATATCACCACATTTTAAAAACTGCACAACCTAAAGGATTCCAAACAGCATTTAGATAGTTTGTTAACTGTTTCGATGTTTCACAGGAATTAAATATTTGTGTCCATTATTCTTCAGCAAAAGATGTTGTAACAGGAAAACAAAACTCAATATTTATTACCCTGAATCTGTAGATTCTATAAGAGGTCCTACTGTGCAAAATTACTAAAATACAGAGCTCAGAGATAGAAGCACTTTATGGATTTTAGGACATCCATGTTTATTAAGTCATTTCCTAGGTACCATTTCCCGATTGCAGAGGTCTTGAATTGCCAAATCACAAGAAACACACCCTAACTGGCCCCATTTTGAAAACTATATCATTCATGGAATTCATGTAGGGATGTAGTTATCATTTTGACCTCACAGGTGTTTCATAGATTTATTTAGACTTTTTGTACTTTTCTTCACAATTTAATAAAACACAACCACACACTGCTTTTAACTTATCCAAACAGTAGCAGAAAAGAGTAGTTTCGACAGTGGACAGTCTATGATGAATAACGGCGGCAAAAGTGTCTTTTTTTTACTAATTTTCTTATTTTTAAATATTTTTTAATCCTTTTTTTTCTATTTTTTTGACAATTAGAAAAACAAAAACCACATACTGCTTCCAACATTTCCAGATAGAAACATAATTAAGTAGTTTGGACAGTGGCAGTGTTTGGGTAGTAATGATGGTGAAACTATCCTGTTTGTTACTAAATGTTTTTTTTTTTTTAGCAAAACAAAAAAACACATACTGCTTCCAACCAATCCAAATACCTTGGACAGTGGGCAGTCTA
>JAODAL010071539.1:0-15489 GCA_025379985.1 Phyllomedusa bahiana
CAAAAAATATCCTTAATCAAATGTCATTCCAAAAAATATACTAAATACATCACTGTACAAAATAGAAAAGTGCCATTTTTTGATCTGTGGGTAAAACAGGTTTGGGGGTCATGCTGTGGTAAGGACGGGTATGTCAATGTCCGGGAAACTAAAATGGGGGTTGAAAGACCCCTTTTTTTGGGGCACTTTTTAATCTGGGTTCTTTAATTTGGGGCTCATCGGGGCTCGGGACAGGATAGCTATGTCCAGTAAAAACAAAAATTTGGGGGTTTTCAAAGACCCCTTTTTTTCCGGAAATTTTTTTAATCTGTGGGTAACGGTTTGAGGGTTATACGGGGGTCCGGCCCGGTATAGTCAATGCCCCTTCAACAAAAGGGGGTTGAAAGACCCCTTTATAAAAATAGTTGGTTAGTGTCAGTCTTGGGGATGACAAAAATCATCACTGGCTGATACAAAGCCCTAGCACTAATAATTAAGAGGTGTTTGTCAGACACCACCATTACTGTTACTTAAATAAAGTGAAAAAAGGAACATAACACTTTATTTAAATAAACACTCCTCAACACCCTGCATTTTTGACATTTTTATGAAAGAAATGGATCCAAAGCTGATTTGATGTACTCCAATGAGTCCATCGTAGTCCAACAATGAAACCTGTAGAAAAACATGAATGCTATAAAAAGCATGACAGTATTAAATTAAATCCCTTGAAAACCCTGTGGTTGATATTCTGGTGGTGCAAGTTATGAAGATCAGATCAAACAATATGATTCTGGGGAGGGAGGGGCACAGGTCATAGCCAAAACACAATCTCCAGGGTATTGGTCCTCTACCCACCCTTTAGAAGATTGTGTCTAAAAGGTATGGCCTGTATATGGTTGATAGCAGTATGATGTTAATATTTATGGTAAAGAATTTGCTCCATATATTATTTAATAACTGTATCTATAACTGTATCTATTATTGAGAGGTACTGGTAAGGGGTAGGAGCATTGAAAAGATTGCTATGGGGCCCAGGCTTTTCTTGTTATGCACCCTGCCTTCATAAGCCCCACTTGTAATAACCAACACTGTAGGACAATAGCCTGGACTGGATGGACATCCGTCTTTTTTCAGCCTTACAAACTATGTAATTATGTAACCCCCGCCCCCACCTCCGCTTTCATAGCTCAAAAGTATTAACCCTTCCTTGTGCCTCCCATAATGTATCCCCTTTGTGTCCCAAAAACAAATAAGTACACCCTAGGACACTTCATCACACATTAAAAACTTTTTTTAGTCACCTTTCTTGTGTCCCTACTAGTGAATACTTTGGGAAAAATGTATAGATGGGGCTTCAACAGTTCTCTGGCTTGTTTTGAGCCAAAAAACAGTTGTAATCCGGTTTAATGGATGTATGAACAGTTGTACGCCTAACTTCAGTGAATGCGCCAATTCTACAGGGGCTTGTCACACCACATTCATATGATTAGACACATTTATGAAAAATTTTTTTGCCAAAAGGGGACAAAGCTTTAATACAACCCCCGATTAAGTTAAAAATGGTCTGACTGAAGCCAAAGTTGTCATCGACTAATTAGAATTTAATTTAGGGGCAAAAATATCAATTATTTCTCACCTAATACCACTAAAGTAATAAACTAAAGATATTTATGATAATTGTCAAACTATATAAAATTAAATAACATAAAATGAATCTAAAATTATATAATATCCAAAAAATTTAAAAATATCTTATATCAAATTAAAATTTTGCAATAAAATTAATATTAAATTAAATACTAAAATAGTTAAACAAATACACCATCTACCATAAATTCTGTTCTCAATTGAGTAGTTACAGATTATTGTAATATTATAATTGAATACAAACACATCACAGCAGGCTAGAAATAAAAAAAAACCATTGAATAGCGGTCTGAAAGAAAACTATGGTAGTATCTTACTTGCCATGTAAGCTCAAAACCTGTTTTGTCTGTTATTGCAGTATGTGAAAAAGGGGAGAGCAGGGAAATAAAATTTCCACACTGATAAATATCTAATTAAAAATTTGTTTCATGTAAAACCTAAAAATCACAAAATTTGAATGAAAAAAGTTCTTAAAAAGTTTATACATAATGCAAAATCCTGAGCTACTAACCCACGGACCTACATTTTGGTGAATGAAAATTAACGTTCAATATAACAGTATATACAAAAATCATAAGATTTTAATTAGAAAAAATGAAAAATCATAACAAAATCTATCATTAACATAATTAATTTTTTATTACAAAATCAACTCAACTGCTTTAATCTATATAGAAAAGAACAGAAGCTCATAACTGTCAATCATACTTTTCAATGTTTCTCTTTCTACTATGTCACAATACTCTCCATACTACAGAAGTTTCAATATAAATCTTGTGGTTAGAATATTGCAAGAGATAAGTAGCTATTACCGTCAATCATACTTAAAGGGAACCTGTCACATAGTTTATACCACCCTTACATAGGACAACACAAGCTAGTGACTGACATGCTGTTTCCAGTGCTGTGCCCCTTATTCTGTAAGGTTCAGCAGTTTCAGAGCATTTAGGGCGACATGTATGAATGGCGCTGTGCCAGATATCTGGCGTCTTTTCATCCCAATATCATGCGCAGCCCCATTCACTACATTTTTAAATGGGAGGCGGGGCGCACTAGAACTGTAGTGAGGCTATAGATTTATACCTTTGCTACGGCATTTCTAGACGCATTGCTGCTGGAACAGGTAAACCACTTTAAAAGTGGTATGCCTGAGCCAGAAATGTCGTACAAACACTAGAATGCGTCTAATTTATGACCCGCTATAGAGCGGGTTCATAAATCAGGCGCATTCTAGACTAATATATTTGTTAGAGATGGCGAATTGATTCCTAACAGAATGGAATTGCGTTTAGAATTTTCAGGAAAACTTCGTCGGAACGAAGTCGAACTTGGGGTACTTCAGGTTGAACCGAAGTGTGCTTTTGTATTGATAAAATGGCCTGCCAGCACATGGCGCTACATGGGAAAAGCACTCTTGGAGGAAGAAGGCTTCAGCCTTGCATGACATTGCAGATGAAGCCGATCAGGAACCGCGGGATTCTGTAATGTCACCGCAACTATATAAGCTCCGGGGCGCGACGCCGAAGCTCACACTCCTCTCACTGTTGCTCATCAGGGAAGGTGCAGCCGCGGCTGATAGCTCTTTACTGAAGATATGATTTTTATATAGCGTTTTCTGTGGGGTGTCTCAGCTTTTCCTCAGAGACTGTTCTCTTAATGTCTATTTCTAAAATTTTGGTATTGATCTGAAATCCAGTGTGCGTCCACTGCAGCTGCATATACATTCAATATCCAAGTGGGATCTAATGCCCGTTCCTGTTGTATTCATTTAAAGAAACAAGCATTTTTAACAATACAAATAACACTTCATTTTTGAGCTGCTCAATTCTACTTGCTACAATTTACATCCAGGGGTTAATTAAGCGTTGTTTTGCGGTGTAGCTGACCCCAAGAAACCGTCTTATTCAACGCCAAAATATATACATTTTATCAGCAGCCTAATTCACACAAGCAAAGGTTAAATTACAACTGTAACTCTTGTTGTTGGCCTGTAGAAAACACGCAATTGTAAAACAAGCTATACAAAGCTACTATTTTGTGGCGCTCAATTCTTTGGCGCAATTTACATCCAGGGTTAATTAAGCGTTGTTTGCTTGGTGTGGCTGACAAAAATAAACCGTCTTTTTCAACCGCCAAAAATAGATACATTTTCCTGTAGCCCCTAATTCACACACCTTAACAAAGGTTAAATTAACAACTGTATCTCCTTGTTGTGTGGCATAGAAAACAAACACGCAATTGTAACACCTACAAAATACTATAATGTGCGGCTCAATTCTATTCGCATTTACATCCAGGTTAATTAACGTTGTTTTGCTGTGTGCTGACAAAAATAAATCGTCTTTTTCACGCCAAAATATATAATTTTTCCTGTAGCCCATTCATAAGCAAAGGTTAATCACAACAGTAATCTCTTGTTGTGTTCGTAGAAAACACGCAATTGTTAACAACACTCTACAAGCTCACTAAATTGTGCGTTTCAATTCTATTGCCAATTTTACCATCCAGGGGTTAATTAACGTTTTTTGCCTGGTGTGCTGAACAAAAAATAAACCGTCTATTTCACGCCAAAATATATAATTTTTCCTGTAGCCTAATTCAACAAGCAAAGTTAATTTCAACTGTAATCTCTTGTTGTGTGGCATAGAAAACACGCAATTGTAACACGCTAACAAAAGCTACTATTTTGTGCGGCTCAATTCTTTGGCGCAGTTTACATCCAGGGGTTCATTAAGCGTTTTTTGCTGGTCGTGCTGACAAAAATAAACCGTCTTTTTCAATTGCCAAAAATATAAACATTTTCTGTTAGCCTAATTCATGACGAAGTTTGTTTTAAATAAGCCTGTTTGTTGCTTTACATTTAGTAAAACACACATGGTTTTTAAACGACACATACAATACATTTTTTCCTGGCCATTTGTGGAGCGCAATTTATATCCAAGGGTTACCCAACTTGTACTGGTTCAATTTGGAAGTCAAAAACAGGTATAATATTTATCAATACAGATAGCATCATCAAACAGGTGGTCTGTACATTTTTTAGAACAAACAGTATTGTCCAGACAGAGATGGCAAGGCTCTGCACCTGCGATGCAGTGTCACAAACATTCCTGGAACAGCCCAGGTCGGCACACGAGCAAGGTGAAGTTGCAGCAGGGGTCACTCGGTGAGGGCCACAACTGCAGCTTCTCAACTAGCGACGTGTGATGTTTCAGCACAAACCCAAGGGTTCTTGATTGGTTGACTAGTCCATCCTCTTCCTCCATATGAAAAAAAACCCCCCCCCCCATCTGACAACCCCATCCAAGAGTCGGTGGGAACCTCAGACACAACCATTAGTTGGCATGGCCCGGGAGCGGGTCAGACGTCCCTCAACTTGTTCCTCAGCCCGCCTCTGTCCCATCCTGTTCCCTCATCCGAGATCTACTTGTGGTTTGGCTCAGCGCCACTAATTATAGCAGGATGAACAATTTGAGGAGGGCAGTCATCAGTACTTGGCAGCGATAATGGGCCATTATCACCTGCTTCTTGCAGTAGCAGCAAAGTAAGATGTGGAGAGTGGCATGGAGTCATGTTGTGAGAGTCAGCCTCTCGGCATACCAAGACCGGAGATGGAGGATCAGCCAGTTAGACGATGAAACACAAATTAGATGATGATGTAGCTGACCGCACTTGGGAGCCGGGTAAGGCAAGGCCTCTCATCATCGTCAGGAGACGAGGGCCGTCACTTGCGCGATTCAGGCAGAGCGCAGCCAGCATGTGGGTCGTGTGGCCGTGATTCAGCGCAGATAGCAGCAAGTGGTGAGGTCGGGAGCCAAGCGGCCACGGGGTAAAAAACCCGCTTCGCAGGTCCAAGAAAGTAAGCGGCATCAGGGACTCAGCGAGGCAGCGGCGCAGTAGTCACTCAGTGCGGAGCGTTGGCGGTAAGATCCAATACTCGCGGTGTGGCAAGTTTCTTTTGACTAATACACCGAGGAGCCGCATATGGTGTAATATTAGAATCTGTGGGCAGAAAGTGAAGCGTGGCCAGGGAGCTAACGTTGGCACCCTACGGCCCTCTGCGTCAACACATGCAGCGTCACCATCCCGTGGCCTGGGAGAAACGTGGCTCAGATGTGTGGTCCATCCGCCACTGCACGCAGCCAGCAGCGCCCAGTGTCACGCATGCCATTGCAGCCAGTCAAGGCTCCACCATCTCTGCAGAGGGAGCGTTTCTCCTTGACATCCATCTCCCGGTCCAGATGCCCTGCTCCTTGCTACCATGGCGCCAGCCGAGTCCGTCAGCGAGGCGATTAGCAAAGATACAACAAGTATACGTCCAACCATCCTAAGTGCAGCAGCTGACCAAGCTCCTGTCCCAAGTTGTTTTGAGTATTGCAGTCCCTCCCCTTTCCAAATGGTGGAACCTCCGCACCATTCAGAGGGAACTTATGGCTTGTGCCGAGCCGAGATAGAGATTTACAAGCCGTAATTTATTTTTCCACAAAGGCAGTACCAGCACTTCATAAAGTATGTAAACATAAGGTGGGTCATTCCTTGAAGCTTATCGGTTGTTCCACAGTGTACAGCATCGCGATGTCAGGAGGACTGTAACTACGGTCAGTGCCAGTACATGTCCTTTACGGCCCACTGATTGAATGTGCTTTCCAACCCAAGGCACACCAACAGGAGACGCCGCTTTCTCCTCCACATGTCAACTGCTGCACCTGCGCCAATACCCGCCTCCTCCTCTCCACCACCACCACCATCTCAGCCTCCCACAAGTACTGCTCCATCATACCACATGTTTAGGGCACAAGCTGTGTCACGCGTTTCTACATCTGCTTCCTCGTCGCGACAAATGTCACACACAGGGGAGGAACTGCTCCCGTCATGCAGCAAGAAATCGATGTGTGTTTTTTTTTTTTTTTTTTTTTTTTCCCTTTCTTTCTCCCCGCCAACTGCAAATCGTGAACCATGATGACGGACCCAATGGGAGGACCATGGTTCCGCAGCTGCACCGAGGAGGGATGGTCCATGCGCCCTGCATGGTGCACCGTGTTCAATCTGGTTGTGAAAAAGGTTCCTGAAGTCTTCCACCTATCTTCAGAACATCTGAAATGGCCAGAAACTGTGCATAGCACTTTATCCATTCGTACAATGCCAGGAACACCCTCCTCGAGTTGCAGCGGCAGAACGGCCTCCCCCAACACACACTGATATGTCCGATGTTTCCACCCGCGTGGAAATTCCAGCTGCACATGTTGGAAACCGACTGTATGAACAGAGAAAGGCCATTAACGATTTTTTGATGATGCAGGCAGACAGAAGTACACCCCCTGTGTAAACTTTGATGTCAGAGCCAGTGGCCAGCTCATTGCGTGACACCTGCCGTTTTTGTTGAAGCCATTCGAGGAGGTGACGTTATGTTGTCAGTAGCCAGGACTACTGGGATGAATAACGTCATTCCACTGCCTCATGTCCTGGAACAGATGCGGAAAAATCTGTCTGAGGCAGGGGACTGGAGACGGTGGCGACTACATCTCGTGCCATAACACAATGAGTCCGTGTGGACTGAAATGAGGAGGAGGAGAGAGGAAATTGGAGCAAAGCATTGGTCTGGGAAATGAGTGATTTTCTACCCGGTGCAAGCTAGAGCAGAGCAGGAGCAGCTGGAGGAGGTGGATGGAGAATGAGGAAGACGAGGCAGAATGACCCCAAGCACCGTGGCCGTATACAGTGGGAAATGGAGGCAGGAGCTCCTCGAAGTACAATTGTGGCAGATGCCCGCCACATTCTTATTTGCCGCTAGTGACAGCCGAATAGGTCCAGCATCCGGCAGAGGGATGACTCCTGCTATCCACCCTATTGGACCTCGCTGCCGTCCAAAATGGGAGCCTTTTTCCCAGCTATGAAAGGGAGTGACAAACTCAAATACTAATATGGGAAACTCCTCCGTAATCAGTTGGCCGCTGCCTCTGCGGCATCGTCCCTCCCTGTGACAGGTCTGATCGGGCCGGGTTCTCAGCGCTCACGTACTACTGCCACGGCTGCTGGGGGAATGTGGGGGGGTAGTGAGTCATACCCAGCTCCATCAGTATAACCTAATCTGGAGTCACGATGAAGCAGCTTCCTTCTTCCGCCTAGGGAGAGGGCAGTCGCCAGCATCAGCAGCAGACCTGGAGCAGTCCCTGAACCAACAGGTTGTGGCCTACTTGGACAGCAACTCCTGCACCTCAGTTAAGAAGATCCCCTGGACTACTGGGCAGCCAACACTGGATTGATTGGCCGCAACTTGCCGAGTTTGCAGTGGAGAAGTTGTCCCTGCCCCGCCAGTAGTGTGGCATCAGAGCGTGTGTTCAGTGCGGCGGGGCCATCGTTACTTCCAAGGAGAACCCGCTGTCCACAGGGAAATGTGAACGACTGCACCTTCCACACACCAATGCCTTAGGCTTCATTCTGGTTCATACTACCTGCCCCTCACGCCACATTCTATGCGCCACCTGCCTGATGCCACACATCTGCTGACAGTTTTCTCCATCTCCACCACCTCTTTATCAGGGACTGGTATTGCCACCCACCTCAACACCTGTCATTGTTCCACTCTAATGACCTCATGCACTGCGCTTGTTGCTGTTGCCGAGACATCCACACTGTGTCATTGTGTGTGCCTCAGCCTGACCTCCATGCTGCAGGCCCCTCAGGCCGCCGTGACCCTCCGCTCACAGTCATTGTGCCACTCTGTGGCTTCCTCCTGTTTGCCACCCTCCAGAATGTCATTGTGCCACCTCGACCTCATGCTGCTGCTGTGACTCCTGCCGTGCCCTCCACACTGGTGTCATTGTGCCACTTCCAGACCTCATGCTGCTGCCGCCCAATGACCTCCGCTCTCAGTCATTTGCCATTCTGGTGGCTTCCTCCTGTTTTTCCACCATGCACAGAATGTCATTGTGCACTCGCCTGACCTCAACTGCTGCTGTCGTGACTCCACACTGTGTGATTGTGCACTCTGTGGGCCTAATACTGTTTTGCCACCTCCAGAATGTCATTGAGCCACATGCCTATCCTCATGCTGCTGCTGTCGTGACCTCCACACGTGTGATTGTGCCACTCTGTGGCCTAATACCTTTTTGGCCGCCTCCAATGTCATTGTGCCACGGCCAGAATTCTCATGCTGCTGCTGTCGTGACCTCCACACTGTGTGAGTTGTGCACACTGTGGCCTAATACGTTTTTGCCACCTCCAGAATGTCATGTGCCACTGCCTGAACTCATACTGCTGCCGCCGTGATGCCTCCACACCGTGTGATTGTGCAACTCTGTGGCCTAATACTGTATTTGCCAGCCTCCAGAATGTCATTGTGCCAACTGCCTGACCTCATACTTGCTGCTGCGTGACCTCCAACTGTGTGATTGTGCCACTCTGTGGCTAATCCTGATACTGTTTTGCCGCTTCCATAATGTCCATTGTGCCACTGCCCGACACTCATACTGCTGCCGCTGTGACCATCCTGCTCTCATTCATTGTGCCACTCTGTGTGGCTTCTTGTTTTGCCACCTCCATCAATGTCATTGTGCCACTGCCTGACCTCATGCTGCTGTGGCAGCCAGCGTCCATCCACTCCACACTCTGTCACTAATGTTGCCACCTGAGCTCTCAGTTTGTTTTTTTTCCAGTTTCGCTGGCATGACTTTATCAGGCTACATTCCCGCTTCATGTTTTTTGTCATTTTTGCCCTCTTAAGTGCCAGGGAATTTTATATAGTGAAGCGATTCTAAGAGCGGCGGCAGTCATCTGCCGTGTCATACCTAAAAACAAAACATTTGTATGAAGACTAGTGTGAGGATTTAACGTTGGCTATCGACATCGGGCGAGTAGTCGATAGTCCCCACCATCGCAAAGGATTTTTCGAAAGTGATCAGTCGCTAGAGCGATTGACCATTAAAGTCTAATGGAGAGCAACAACACCTTCATTCTTACACCAAACAGGGCTGGAGAAGCTGATTAAACACCACAACCGTAAAAATGGATACCTGCCACATCTTAGGCCACAACACTTAGGCTATAAAAGCCACAGAAAAAAAGTCACACACCATTCACAATCCCAGTCTTGTACCACAGCATGACCCGTAAAAACCGCATCAACCCACGAGATGTAAAAGTGCCAGAAGGCAGTATGAAAATGAACCATCATTTTACTTGAACTGGACATAATTATCCCTGTCTGGAACGCAGCATGAGCCCCAAACCCTGCATGACCCCCACATTTAAAAAGTTCCGGAAAAAGGAGTCTTTCAACCACCATTTTAGTTTTGAACTGGACATTGACTATACCTTCCTGGGCCCACAGCATGACCCTTGGCGAGTTACAGGTGGGATGCGTGAGAGTCCCAGGCTGGCGTCCTCAACTATTAACACACGCAAGTTAAAATGCCCTGATGACGCAGCACACGAAATACTGTCGTGCAGAAGCAGAGTGCGAAGCGAGTGTGAGAACTCTGCTTTCTCATTACACAGTCAATAACTGTTAGCGCTTGCCCCTCCGTATGATATGTGGAACTAATTGAGCTTCACTTGGAAATACTGGTGGTTAACGCTCCTGTTACACCCAGTTCCCATTAACTTGCATTCTTTTTCTCATTTTACTCTTGTGCTGGAGGAAATGGTCTCTGTACTTTGTTCTCTGTCCGTGCTCCATACTCCATGTCCTCTGAATAACCTACATCTGGTCAAGTTTTCCTGTACCTCTTTTTTAGTACTTTAATTCTAGAAAACACATTTTTAAAATCGGATGGAATCCCACATTCTTTGTTTCTCTATTTTTAATTGATTAGATGGGTTTCTCAATAAAGGGATTGATAGCTATGTTAAAGATCTTTGCAAAAAAAAGTCATTGCAATAAGTGTCCATTACCAGTGTCCTACTTATTCCTGTTTCTGACAGCAACATCACCCTGAGCCACTTCTTGACCATTGTGACGAACAAATGGTCTGTTAGAAGACAACAATTTTTAGAAATAGAACCTGTAGTAATAGCTGCCATGTCAAGCAAAATGCCCCAAAATCAAAACATGACTCCATAGCCACTTTGGAACAAATGTGAAGAACAAATGTCTATTAGAAACAAAAGTTTTTTAGAATAGGACCTGTATTATTGCTGCATTTCAAAGCAGCATGACCCAAAAAATTAATAAAAATACTGTTTCAGCCACTGTAAAAAATTGTGAAAGGAGAAATTGCCACTTAGAACCACATTTCTGTTCCAAAGGACCATGATTATTGCACTGTATCTCACAGCAACATGAGCCCCAAAAATTATAAATATGACCTTCTCAGTCCAGCCACTGTTAAAAATTGTGATGGAGAAATGCCATTAGAAACCACATTTCTGTTCCAAAGACCATGCTTATAGCTTTATATCTCACAGCAACAACATGGACCCCAAAAAATTATAAATATGACTTCTCAGCCACTGTTAAAAATTGTGAGGTCAACATTGACCCCAAAACATTGACAAATGTTAAAAATTCTAAAGATGAATAGTAAAATGGAAATTGGTTTCGTCATGAAACCTTGGTGTCTTTAAGTCTCCTCACAGCAAAACCACAAAATGACTGTTTGGGAATTGAGAATAAAAATGTATAAGAAAGATCATTTAAAAATAAGGTTTTTCAAGAGGACCATTTCTGTTGGTGAGAGAAATGTGAAGTAGAACGCAGCACCTAATCGGTGACCTCGGCAATTGGGCGCCAACAACATCATCAAGACCATGCTGATCATCATGATGAAAGTCAAACGATCCACATAATCTGTGGAAAGCCGGATGCGTTTGTCCTGTAATGACTCCTCCGGCCTGTGCTGAAGTCCCGCTCAGATATGACGCTGGTTTGCTGGCAGACAACACCACTATGGCGTTTGGCGAGCCAGCTCGGGCATTCGTTCCATTTTTGGATACCCAGAAGTCTATTGGGTCCGGAACACATAACAAAAACACGGTGTTGAGACGCAGATAGACGTGCACCATGATCTTAAGCTGGTCTCTGGTTGTTGTATGTGTGCCCTGCATTGCATGCGTAAATGGTGAGTGGGTAAATAAAGATTGCAGAGGTCACCCATTAGCTTCTGCCACCTTGCCTGCTGCTGCCGCAGCTGCCTGCTACGGGCTACTGGCACTCTACTGCTGTCACATCGCTTGGCGTTTGTTCCACCGTGACATTTGAAGAACCAAAGCAGACGCAACAATGTTCTCCAGTTGATCAATCAGCAAGGTCTCCATTTCCCTGCATTTTACTCTCTATTTGGGTGGGTGGAAGAAAGTGCTGAGTTTTGTTTTGTACCGGGGATCCAGGAGGTTTGGCCCCACCCCAGTAACTGTTGTTCATTTTGATGTCCTAATGCAGGAATCATGTTGGAGGAATGATCATCCCCAAGCACTCATGTGAGAGATGGAGCCTTGAGTTACCAAGCCTCAGGGTCGAGGGGCACAGCAAACTCATCTCCTCATCTGCCTCAAATTCACGCAGCCAACCTCTCTCCAATGCAGGACGTCGTGTCTAGGAATACCTCCTCCTCCTCCTCCGCTTCCTCCGCACAGCTCAACACAGCCCTGACTTGCTCAGATGAGCCCCTGATAGCTGAGGTGCCGCCTTGTCACTAGCTCTGGACCCTGAACCACTGCCTAATGAAGACCGATAAAAATTGAGAAACTGTGTCGGCCTTGTGGATTTGACGGAGAGAAGGCTCGTGTCTTGCATCTGTGTCCGTCTCCCTTCCATCCGTCGCTGCGTGACCTGATGTTTCAGAGTGTCCAACGATCGTTCCAGCACTAAAGATCACCACAATGCTCAGCTGACAAGGCATCGTCCGACTGACTATTTTGGTGTCTTCTTCAAAACGGGCACGGATGGTGCAGAGCTCTTCACATGCTCCACTCTCGGTGGCTCAACACCCCGAGGTCCGCACCAGCTGCTAGTCGGCATGTGTCACTTCGTACTGCGTAATGGCATGCGCTGCTCCCACAATCGCTGGAGCAATGTGTGGAGGGGGAATTTCAGCGAGTTGCCACGTCACAATGAACCGGTTGACGGGAGGCCGAGCTGTCGCTGCAACGCAGCCAGTCGGGACGAAGCAGGGTGTGAACGTGGAAGTGGGCGAACTCAGACCTCGAGCCTTCTTCAGCCGCAGTCCAGACCCGGGTAGCTCTTTAGAAAGTTGCTGGACGTCAAGTTTCCATGACATGTGCCAGGCAAGGGATGTGGCTCCCAGCCTATCGATCTTAAGGGCGGCCAGCAGTGTACGCCCGTTATCGCACCACACCTTTCCTCGCCGAAGGTTCTTGTCGCCCAGCCTGCGCTCGGTCTCGTTGCGGATAGGCCGTCCAAAGCTCCTGACCTGTGTGGTGTAACGGTCTCCAAGGAGGCAGATTAATTTTCAACACGGCCTGGTGTCCTCTGGCACGTTAAGCCACCAGAGAACCTTGGGGAAAGAGCCCAGCACCATCCCTGCGTGTTTGAAAGAGCGTGCACCGAGCCTGAAGCCGCCACCGTCCACCCCCAAGACATCCACCCAGCTCACCCATGAGCTGTCACAAAATATAGCGGCCGGGGCCGGCTTACTATCCATTGTGGGTGGTGAGTTTGGACTTTTCCGGGACACAGATGCAGACAACGCGCTTGAAATTTTAAGATGAACGGGCTGGCCAGGGCAGGGGCCCCGGCTTTTCCTTGGGGGCAGCGGGGGCCATGACGTGGCGGAACCATCTTGTCCACCAGACGAAAGGGCAACTTTTCCAAAAGGCCAAAAGCCGGCAAGCCGACTTTCAGTTTTTGGTTTTGGGGGATGGTTTGGGGTTAAAGTTTTTTCTTCTGCCCCCAAAACCGGAAACAGAAGGCGGGCTGCTAACGGGCCCGCTGTAGGCGGCGGTCTCAAACGGCGGAAGAGAAGGTGGATGGTCTCTGGGGGGCCCCGTGTCCCGGGGCGACGTGGAGGCTGAAGCGGAGGCGTCCGATCATGACTCGAAACATGGACGAGGAAGCTTGGGGGTGGCGGGAGGAGGAGGGGGCGGAGACGGGGGGGTTGACAGTGGGGGAGCCCGGGCGCGGTCGGGCCTTTTTTTTTTTTCCCCTCCATTTAAACCCTCATTCGCTGCTGGACAGACAGGGTTTGGTGGGTTAACCATTTAAAGGGTTCTTCCTCTATTTATGCGTTTAGGGAAAAAGGCGCATATGCACCCGGGGGTGAATCAAGGCTTTCAAAAAAGGCCCCGGGTTAGAGGTCCTGGACCTTTTTTAGGCGATAAGCGAGGAGGGGGGTTTGCGCTGACCCGGCTGGGGAATCTACAGGGGACTTCTCGACCGCCCTCTCCTTTTTTGGGGCGGACCCATGACACTACCCCATCGCTTCCTCCTCGTCCACTGATGAACGCCGCAACAAATTCTGGGAAAAGACCAGATGATCCGCAATGTCGTCCCCATCATCATCATCAACACGGGTGACTTGGTCGCCCTGATTTCTGCATCCAAAGCTGGGGGCTACAAAAAAGGGGGGCACTGCAAGGGTTTCCGACCCCCCGGGATTTTTGCCGATGACCGCTTCCTCACCTCCTCTATGGGATCAGTAAAAGGGGGGCCCGGCAGACTAAAACATCCTCTTGATTTTTAACATGCCTTTTGACCCCAACCGATTTTGTCATCAAAAGGGGTTTTAACAATGGATTATCCACATGGTGGTACAAAGAGTTGACATTTTGGCTCTTTAGTTGACGGATGCTGAATGCTGAGACGACATTTGTGCCCTACTGGGGACAGGGGGAAAGACTGCAGATGCAGGTTTGCATTAACCACTGAAGGACAATTGGCGACGATGTTGTTTACTTAGATTCACAGGGCCCTGACCCAGCATACAGGCCTGAGGGTCCTGCAACGACGATCGTGGCATCTGTTGTCCCCACATGGAAGGGAGCACCTTCTCTCTACCTCCCCTCCAGTGCTACCCCCCTTTTTGCTCCTTACCACCTGCATTTCGCTCCATGTCAGAAAAAAAAAATTTGAAAAGGTATGGAATATTTTTGGGAAAGCCCTTTTATTAAAAGGGGCAAATCCAGCTATTCTCAAACCCCTAATCAAAACAAAATTGCGGGATTAAAATTTTTAACTGAAAGGGTCTATCAACAAATCTGGACTGGCAAAAGTAAAAAAAATTATCTTTATTTTTCGTATAAAACCGGTAATTTTTGCACCTTTCAATTCACCTGGGTGATATAAATTTGCTGTTTTAAAGATTTTCGTGGATGCTGGTCAATGAACAAACTGGTGCCAAAAGAAAAAAACAGTTTCTGTTTTTTTTTCGTATAAACAAAAGTATTTTTTCACCTTTCAATCACCTGTGTTATAGAATTCTGTTTTAAGATTTTTCGTGGAGCTGCTTTAATGAACAAAACTGGGTCGCAAAAGTCAAAAAAAACTATCTTTTGTTTTCGTTAATACACGGTTTTTTTTCACCTTTCAATTTTACCTGTGTTTACTATGAATTGCTGTTTTAAGATTTACGTGGGTGCTGGTCATGAACAAAGCTGGGGGGGGCGCAAAAAAAAAACACTATCTTTTATGTTTTGTATAATACAGGTTTTTTTTGCACCTTTCAATTTACCTGGTGACTATAAATTTCGTTTTAAGATTTTCGTGGGTCCGGGCCCAAAGAACAAGCGGTGCGCAAAATAAAAAAAAGATCTGTTATGTTTCGTTAATACACGGTATTTTTTTGCACCTTTCAATTCACCTGGGTGACTATAGAATTGCTGTTTTAAGATTTACGTGTGCTTGGCCAATGAACAAAGCTGGGGGCGCAAAAGTAAAAAACACTATCGTTATGTTTTCGTAAATAC
>JAODAL010071540.1:0-15489 GCA_025379985.1 Phyllomedusa bahiana
AAAGAGAGATCCCTGTAGTGAGAAAACCCCTTTAAGATGCACAGAAGTTTCTTTGTTTCCATCTAAAAGTTTTAACAGGAAGCCCTTTGTCTTGGGAGATGTAGCGCGGAGCTCTCATCAATTTTATGACCTCCTTCTGTGATAAACCCAACATATGGTTTCGGAAAGCGCCGGCCGTATATTGTATTTGATTATCAAGTTAATATAATACTTTGATGAAATCACTTGAGGAGCGTGAAGATTTTATTTTGTCCTATTAAAGTTATAAGAAGCATGAATCAGAGCATTATATCAATGACACAGCCGCCTAACGAACGAGCGCGCGCGCGGCTGTCGCTCACAGGACCCAAAGCTTCTCCGAGGAGTCGCCTGGAAGGAAACGCGCTGAGAGTTATCTCTGTGACCTTCAGAAGGAAAGGTCGACCGTATACTTAACCTGCCGGGCGAGCCGCCGCTATCAGGCCGATCGGACCGCGCTTATCTCGCAACATTGTGTCGCCGCAGGTGGAAACACAATCTTATCTTGCATCTCGTCAGTAAGTGATACGCGCGCCGACACTGCGGGTTTGCAAACGGTGATAAGTATTGAACATGAATACTGAGCAATCCGTCAGTTCAGGGAGATGGAAAAAAAGGGTCCTTAAAGGGACACTGGCAAAAAACTGGATCTGTCCACCATTGTTCCTATCCAATGAAAATGAAACAAAAATGAACAAAGTCCTCCTACTGTTTTGTGACTACGGCACCAGTGAAGAACTTAGGGCGACATGTCCCAACACGCCAACGCCAGTTTTTTGTTATATTTTGTGGCAAACCCAGTTTTTACACCATATTAATGTTGTAAATGGACTGTCGTACACGAAAATTAGACGCATTATACGCCAGTAACGACACTTTGTAATGCGCCTAAATATGGTGCACTTTGCGCCCCCGTCGCGAAATGCACCTATTGAGGTGCCTTACATATGTTATGCGCCCCCATCAGGCAATGAGCCTCGATAGACGCATTCCATATACTACCAATGATATGCTATGTGCCGAGTGTTGAGCAATGCGCCCTCTTTTTAGATGCAATGCCTCCTTTTTTGATGCAATGCCCCTTTTTTTGATACAATGCCCCTTTTTTGATACAATGTCCTTTTTTGATACAATGCCCCTTTTGTTGATACAATGCGCTCTTTTTGATACAATGCCCCTTTTTTGATACAATGCCCCCTTTTTTGATACAATGCCCTCTTTTTTGATACAATGCCCCTTTTTTATACAATGCCCTCTTTTTTGATACAATGCCCCTTTTTGTGATGCAATGCCCCCTTTTTTGATACAATGTCCTCTTTTTTGATGCAATTCGCCCCTTTTTTGATACAATGCCCTCTTTTTTGATACAATGCCCCTTTTTGTGATACAATGCCCCTTTTTGTGATACAATGCCCTCTTTTTTGATACAATGCCCCTTTTTGTGATACAATGCCCTCTTTTTTGATACAATGCCCTCTTTTTTGATGCAATGCGCCTCTTTTTTGATACAGTGCCCTCTTTTTTGATACAATGCCCCCTTTTTTTTGATACAATGCCTCTTTTTGTACAATGCCCCTTTTTTATAAATCCCCTCTTTTTTGTTTACAATGCCCCTTTTTTGTTTACAATGCCACTTTTTTGATACAATGCCTTTTTTTTATAAAATGCCCTCTTTTTTGATACAATGCCCCCTTTTTTTTGATGCAATGCCCCCTTTGTTTGATACAATGTCCTCTTTTTTGATGCAATGCGCCCCTTTTTTGATACAGTGCCCTCTTTTTTGATACAATGCCCCTTTTTGTGATACAATGCCCTCTTTTTTGATACAATGCCCCTTTTTTGATAAAAATGCCCCCTTTTTTGATACATGCCTCTTTTTTGATATAATGCCCTTTTTGTGATACAATGCCCTTTTTTGATACAATGCCCCTTTTTTGATAAATCCCCCCCTTTTTTGATACAATGCCCCTTTTTGATAAATCCCCTTTTTTTGATCAATGCCCCCTTTTTTGATACAATGCCTTTTTTTATACAATGCCCCTTTTTGTTACAATCCCCCCTTTTTATACAATGCCCCTTTTTTGATCAATGCCCCTTTTTTGATACAATGCCTTTTTTTTATACAATGCCCCCTTTTTGATACAATGCCCTTTTTTATACAATGCCCACTTTTTTGATACAATGCCACCTTTTTTGATACAATGCCCTCTTTTTGATACAATGCCCTCTTTTTGATACAATGCCCTTTTTTTATACAATGCCCACTTTTTTGATACAATGCCCCTTTTTGTGATACAATGCCCTCTTTTTTGATACAATGCCCCTTTTTTGATACAATGCCCCTTTTTGATACAATGTGCCATTTTAGGTGCATTAAGTAATCTATGAAAGGTATACCTGACGCCAATTTTTAGAAAGTGTCGGACTTTCAGGCGCACTTTACACTGAATTAATGCGCCTGGAACTGGCATAGATACGCCACTTTTCGGACATGTCGCCCTAAGTGTTACAATAGTAACAGACAACAGATAAACTCTGTGTCATCAAGGACCCCAAGCTGAAGCTGTCAATCACTGATGAGACCGCCCACTGGACTCCTTAACCCCTTAAGCCGAACGCCTGAGAAGTAGTTAATGACCTGAACCTTTTTTTAGTTTTCGCCTCCTTGTGTTTCAACAGTTGTAACTTTTTCATTTTTTCAATGACGCAGTTGGATGAGGCCTCGTTTTATTCGAGACAAGTTGTACTTTATGGGGGAATAGTTTAAGTTCACTTAGAAATAATTGCAGAATTTTTATATCAATGTTTTTACAATTTTTGTTTGTCTTTTTACATTTTTTTTTTTTTACACCATTCACATTTCACACTTAATAATGTGTTCAATTAATTCTGCAGGTTATTACGGTCGTGTGGATACCTAATATGTGTAGGTTTTTTTGGGTGTGTAATGTATGCACAATTATTTTTTATTAAATATTTATTTTTATTATTTATTTTTTTATTTTATTTTTTACACTTTTTATTTTTTTTTGCTTTTTTTTTTTTTTTTGAATCCCATGAAGGGAGTATGGTTTTACTTTTTTTTTTTCTTACACTTAGTAATGTATTAGCATATTCATATATGCTAATTAGTGTTGAGCGATTATTATCGACAAAGTTGAAATCGGCAAGGTTTTTATGGTGATCGAAATTTTTAGATCATGCGATAATTAAGGCTAAAATCTGTGCATCATCTATTAAGATCGCGCCATTTTCGGCGCTTCCTGTAATTTTGCCGGCCAGCAAATCAGATTACAGAATAGAGCAGGGTGAGATGTGTGTGCGACGTCATGACTGGGATGTGTATGGTTGCGATTGGCTGGAAAAATCACATGACCTCGTTTTACATAGAACAGCGTTTCCTGTTCAGCCTCAGTGTCTCTCAGCGTCTCATAGGAGTAGGACGTGCGCTCTGCTTGTGTCCAAACAGCTCAGCGAAATTATTCTATTTCTGCACAGAGAAACCTCTACTATTAGCTGTGATCCTTACAATTTAGTTAGATTAGAGATTGGAAGATTTTATGTAGTTAGGTAGAGAATTTTAAAGCAGCATTCTACGCCTTGTAAAAGTTCCAAGGGGGAGCGGAGGTGGGGGGGCCAGCGGGCAAACACAGACAAGACTCTATAAAGAATCTGTGATAAGAGTTCACCAAGACTTAGTGTAGATCATTGTAGTGCCAAATATCTTTATTATTAACGTTTGCTATTCGAAATATTTCCTGGATATTGGGGCAGCCTGAACTTATATTGGATTACACATCATTTCTAGTAAATGCCAGGTCTCCTTTGTTAGCTGCAAAACTCCATCGTTTATTATCAGTTATACATTTCAGATAGGTGTTCATTTTTCGCAATTTTACCCATTCCACCTTGTTTCCATATTTCCACCTTGCACTTTAAATTGAAACACAGCAATTGTTATAGTCACCAAAGGTTGAATTGAAAAGGTGCAAAAAAATACCGTGTATTTACGAAAAAAAAAAAAACATAACAGATACGTGTTTTTTGGTCATCCTTTTTTTTTTATGCCCAGTAGATTTGTTGATTAGACACCTTGCAGTTAAATTTGAATCAGCAATTTTGTTTTGATTAGAGGGATTTGAGAAATAGCTGTGATTTTGCCATCTTTTAATAAGGAGACTTTCCAAAACTATTCCATACCTTCTCAAATTTTTATATTTCTGATCAATGGAGCGAAATGAGGTGGTTAAAGGAGCAAAGAGGGGGGGTAGCACATGGAGGTAGAGTACGAGGAGATGGTGGCATCTTCCAGTGCTGGCGAACAACACACATGCAGCGGATCGTCAGTTGCTAGGACCGTCAGGGCCTGTCATCGCTGGGTCTAGGGCCGCTAGTGAATCTAAAGTAAACGACATCGTCGCAATCTGTCCTTCAGTGTTAATTGAATGCATCTAGCAGTCTTACCTCCTCGTCCTCGCAGTCACGGCCACAAATGTCGTCATCAGCCTCATCAGATCCGGTCCAAAATGAAGCAGCCCAAATGTCAACTGTGATACCCACCCACTGTGGATAATCCTTTTTATCTGAAGACTTCTTTGATGCAAAAATGCGATTGGGGTCAGAAAAGGCTGTTAAAAGATCAATGAGGATGATTTTATCTGCTTCTGGACGGCCCAGTTAATGATGCCATCAGAGGAGCGTGAAGGAAGCCGGTTAATCTGAGCCAAAAAACCCGGGCGGTCAGCATTCGCCTTGCAGTGCCCCTTGCTTGGTAGCCCGCAAGCTTTGGCTGCAGAACAGTCAGGACGACCAAGGTCACCTGTGTTGATGATGATGATGATGAAGACATTGCGGATCCAATCCTGGTTCTTTTCAGCTGCAATTTGCTTGCGGGCTCTTCTTCAGTGGACGGGAGGAAGACGATTGGGGTAGTGTCAATACGGGTTCCGCCTCAAAAAGGGGGAGAGGGCGGTCGCACAAGGGTACTGGATATGATTCCGCCAGCCACGGTAGCAGCAAACCCGCTCCTCGCTTATCGCCGTCAAAAAGGTCCAGGATCCTCTGAAGCCTGGGCCTTCTTTGAGCAAGGCCTCTGATTTCACCCCACGCGGATGTTCATATGCCTGCCTTTGCCGTAACGCATAAGTTAGAGAGCAAGAACCTAAGGGGGGGCGGTTAACCACCACCAACATGTCTAGTCACATGCAGTGAATGCATGAGTGAAATGGAGGGAACACTTGGCCAAAAAAGGCCCAGACCGACCGCCGGGCCTCAACACTGTCTCACCCTCTGTCTCCTCTCCTACGCCAACACCGAACGAAGCGTTTCCTCAGATGTTTATGTCTCGAAAGAGTCATGATCAGGGATCAGCCTTCCGACTTCAGCCTCCACCGTCGCCCGAAGTACCACCAGCACCACCAGAGACCCATCTACCATTTCTCCATTCCGCCAGTTTGACAACCTGCACGCCGTTAAGCGGCCAGTTCCTAAGCTCCAGCCTTCTGTACTTCCAGGTTTGGGAGCAGAAAGAAGAAAAAAGAAAAACCACTTTAACCCAAAGCCAAAAGCTTGAATGTTGCATGCGCCCGGCTTTTTGCCTTGGAAATGTTGCCCTTTCCAGTCTGGTGGACAAGATGGGTTAGCCCGTCATGGCCCTCGCCTGCCCCAATACCAGATTGCCGAGCAGGCATTTCTTTTGCCAGAAAAGACGTCCCTGCCGCTGGCCAGCACGTGTCATCTTATATTTCAAGCGCCGTTGTCTGCCATCTGTGGTGGAAAAGACATTCTTCACCACCGACACATGACTAGTAAGCTCGGCAAGGCCGCCCTATATCTCTGTGACCTGTGACAGCTCACTGGGTGAGCTGGGTGGATGGTCTCTGGGGGTGACGGTGGTTCTCAGGGCTGGCGCCTCGCTCTTCAAAACCGCAAAGGGATGGTGCAGAGCTCTTTCCCCCAAGGTCCTCTGGGTGGCATTACGTGCCAGAGGGACACCAGGCTGTGTTGAAATTATTCTGCCTTGGGACCGTCTCCCCACACAGGTCAGGAGCTGTGGACGGCTCTAAGCACGAGACCAGAGCGCTGGTGGTGACAAGAACATTGGTGTTCAGGCAAGGTGGTGGCGATAAGGGCGAAATTGCTGGCCGCCCTTAAGGAATCGCGTACGGGCTGGTGCACCATCCCTTGCCTGGCACATGTCATGACATGCGTCATCCAGGAATTTCTAAAGAGCTACCCGGGTCTGGACTGCCTGGATGAAGAAGGCTCGAGGTCTGAGTTCGCTCTTCGCGTGTCGCACCTGCTTCGTCCGCCCTGCTGTCGTTGCAGCGGTCCAGCTCGGCCTCCCCGTCAAACCGTCCTATTGTTGACGTGGCAACACCCTGGAATTCCAGCCTCCACATGCTCAGCAATGTAGGCAGCAGCGCAATTGCCATTAGCAGTACGAATGTGACACCATGCCATGACAAGCTGCAGGTGCGGACCTCGGGGGTGTGGAACCACGAAGAGTGGAGTCAGGTGAAAGAGTCTCTGCACCTCCTTTTGCCAGTGTGAAGAAGACACCAAAATGCGTCAGTGGCGGACGATGCCCTTGTCAGCATGACCAATCGTGGTGATCTTAGGTCCTGGAACGATCGTTGACACATCTGAATCAAAAGGTCCGCAGCGACGGAGGAGGTGAGTCGGACAAGATGCGGAACTACGGAGCCTTTAGCTCGTCTAATCACAAGGCCACGACAGTTTCACAATTTCATCGGTCTTTTTAGGCAGTGGTTCGGGGTCCAGAGATAGGCAAGGGGAGGCACCTCAGCTCCAGGGTGTATCATCTCAGGCAAGTCAGGGCTGTGTAAAAGCTGTGCCGGAGGCAGTGAGGAGGAGGGGTGGAGGAGGTATTCCTAGACACCGATGTTTACCGACGTCCCTGCCTTGGAAAGAGGGATTGGCTGGCGGAATTTGAAAAGGCAGAGGAGGAAGATGAGGAGATCAGTTTGCTAGTGCCCCTCGACCCAGAGGCTTGGGAAATTCATACGGCTCCATCTCTAACTTGAAGGTGCTTGGATGCTCCATATCTCCATCATGATCTCGCTTAAGGCCATCAAAAATGAACAACGTTAATGGGTGGGCACCCTCCTGGATCCACAGGGGACCAATAAAAAATTCGCACTTTCCTTCCCCCACCCAAAAAGAGAGTAAAAAATGCAGGAAATGGGAGACCTTGCTGATTGATCAAATGGAGACATCTGTTGCGTTCTTGCTTTACGTTCCCCAAATATCACGGGTGGAACAACATCAGCGACGTGGGGTGTGACAGCAGTAGAGTGCACAAAGTAGGAGTAAGCGGCCCAGCAGCAGGCCATGGTGAGAAGCCTAATGGGTGACTCTGCATCTTTGTTTTCCACCTCACCGATGCATGCAAATGCAGGGCACACATCAACACCACAGAGAAGCTTAAGATCATGGGTGCCACGACTTTCGCGGCGCCCAACCACCGATTGATTTTTGTATGTGTTCCGGACCAATAGATTTGGGGTATCCAAAATGGACTAATCGCCAGAGCTGGCTCGTCACGCCATTGAGGTGTTGTCCTGACAGCAGCCAGCGTCTTATCTGAGCGGAACCTTCAGCACAGCCGGAGGAGTATTACAGACAAAGCATCCGGCTTTCCACAGATAATGTGGATGTTTGGAAACTTTCATCAAGGATGAATCCAGGCTGACATGGATATCTGATGATGTTGTGGGGCCCCAATTGTGAGGTCATCCGATTAGTTGCCGGTCTACTTCACATTCTTCCAAACTAGTACATGGTCCTCTGAAAACTTTTTTTTTAAATTGATCATTTCCTTACTGCATTTGTTTATTCTCAGTTCCCATACAGGTTCATTTGCTGGTTTTGCTGTGTGGAGACTGTAAAAAGACCAGCAGGTTTCTTGGACAACACCGTATTCCATTTACTCACTTCATCTTTAGATGGTTTTTTGGGTCATGGTTGCCTCACAATTTTTAACAGTGGCCTGAGAAGTATATTTATAATTTTTCTGGGGTCATAGTTTTGCTGTGAGAATACAGCAATAACTTATGGTCCTTTGGAACAGAAATGTGGCTTTTTAGTGCATTCTCCCTCACAATTTTAACAGTGGCTGAGAAGTATTTATATAAATTTTTTGGGTCATGATCTTTGTAATGCAGCAAAATACAATGTCCTATTCTAAAATATGTTGTTTCTTCTAAATAGACATTTTGCTTCTTCACAAATTGTTCAAAAGTGCTCAAGGGTCATGTTTTGAATTTTCTTGTGGGGCTTTTTGCTGGACATGCGCTATTACTACAGGTGCCTATTTAAAAAATGTAGTTTCTAACAAGACATTTGTTTAAACAATAGTCAAAGAGTGGCTCAAGGGTGATGGTGCTGTCAGGAAAAACAGGAATGGTTTTAGGACACTGTTAATGGACACATATTGCAAAATGTCTTGTTTTTGCAAGATCTTTAACATAAGCTCATCCATCCCTGGTATGAGACAACCCATTTATGATAATAAAAAAAACAGAGAACAAAGACCATGGTGGGATTCCTCCTATTTTAAAAATGTGTTTTTAGAATTCAAACTACTAAAAAACTTGCATTGTACAAAAATAGTGGGTAAAAATACTTCCTCTGAATTTGTACAAGAGGAGGTACAGGAAAACTTGGACCAGAGATGTAGGATTTATTCAGAGGACATGGAAGTTATGGAGCACGGACAGAGGAACAAAGAACATGAGAACAATTACCTCCAGGCACGTTGCGGGTTGTAAAAATGAGGAAAAAGAATGCCACGATAAAGGGCCGGCACCCGGGTAGTAAACTGGAGCGTTAACCACCAGTATTTCAAGTGAAGCTCAATTGGTCCACACCTCATACGGAGGGGCAAGAGCTACCCAGGTATTGGAATGTGTATAGAGGAAGGCTGGAGTTCTCACACTTCCGATTCCGCACTCTGCTGCAGCTCGTCCAGCTTTTCGTTGCTGCGTCATCAGGGCATTTTTTAAACCTTGCGAGGTTTGTTAATAGATGAGGACGCCAGCCGGGCTATCACCGCACCCACTGTAACTTCGGGCCCTGTGGTCATGCTGTGGACCAGGGTCAGGTATAGTCAATGTCCAAGTGAAACTAAAATGATGGTTGAAAAGACTCCTTTTTCCGGCACTTTTTAAATGTGGGGGTCATGCAGGTTTGGGGCTCATGCTGTGGCCCTGACAGGTATACTCATGTCCAAGTTCAACCTTAAATGGTGGTTCGAAAGACACCTTTTTGCGGCACTTTTTAAATGTGGGGGTCATGCAGGTTTTGGTGAGCTCATGCTGGTTTCCAGGACAGGGATAGTCAATGTCCTGTTAAGTAACTTGATGGTTCCAAATCATACTGCCTTGATGGCACTTTTTAAATTTGTGGGTGATGCAGGTTTATGGGTCAGGCGTGGTAACAAGACAGGGTAGTAAAATGGTCTGTGACTTTTTTTTCTGTGGCTTTTTTAAACCTAAGTGTGTTGGCCTAAGATGTAGCACGTATCCCATTTGACTGTTGTGGTGTTAAATTCCAGCTTCTCCACAGCCTGTTTGGGGTGTAATAATGAAGGTGTTGTTGCTTCCCATAGACTTTAATGGTCATCGGGAGATGACTCGACTACTCGAATATCGAAAACCTTATCGATGGTGGGCCCGGGGGGTAAACGGGCTATCGGGGCCCCATGTCAAAAGGCCAACGAAAGCCATCAAACCAATGGGGGTAATTTTCATTAAAATTTTTGTGTTCCGTCTTTACGCCAAAAAGGTTGGGGTTTTGCAGGGGCGGGGAAAAGACATTTTCCCCCAGCCGATTTTCAAAAGGGGAGTTTGGGGGGGGTGTTTAAAAAGGAAAATTTTTAAGGGGTTGTGGGGAAAACCCTTTCTGGGGTTTTTTAAAATTTTCTTTAGGGGGGGCGCTTTTTAAGGGGCCTTTTAAAAACTTCCCCCCGGGGAAGTGTGGGTGGTTTTTCCCTAAAAAAGTCATGGAGCTTTCCTTTTATTTAAAACCCCTGGGGGCGTTTTCAGAACAACCCCAAAATGGGTAGGGGTTTAATTTTTTGTTGAGAAAAAAAAAAGGGGTTACAGGGAGTTAAAACCCAAACGGCTTATCAAAGGTAAATTTTAAACTTTAATTTTTGTTTAAAAGGTTTTTTTTCTGTCCTCTGTCGGGAAACCCCTTTTGGGGACTTTTAATCCCTTTTTCTTTGTTTTTAAATTTAGGGAAGGGAAAATTTTTTGACTGTTGGGGCCCCGGTCTAAAACTTGTTTAAAAGATGAAAAGGGGAAAAATTTCCGGAAAATTGGGCGGGGGGAGTTTTTTGGGGGGCATTTTTACCTGTTTTAAAAAAAGGGACCCCGAAAATACGGCCCTTTTAAAATCTGGCGGGCAGAAAATTTTCCTTTTCATAGTTTAATTTTAAAAGGGGGCCTTAAAAAAAAGGGGAAAAAATGCAGGGGGAAAGGGGGCCCCATTTTCACCAAAAAAACCCGGGGTTAGGGGTATTTGGTAAATGTTTGTTTAAAGGCCGGGGGGGTTTTTGGGCCAAATTGGTTTTAAAGAGGCGGATAATGTGTCAATTTAAAAAAATGTTTGTTTAATTTCGCCCTTTTTCAAAAAGCCGATTTAAAAAGGGGGGTTTTTTCCCCCAAACATTGATTCCCTTTTTTTTAACCTTAAAATCCCTTTTTTTTCCCTTTTTTTATTTTGAAATTTTTAAGGGGGGGGTTTTTTACTTGGGGTTTTCTTTGGGGTGCAGTAAGGGAAAACCTGGTCTGTAGCCCTTTTTGCAACCCCCTGTGGCAGCCCTATTTAGGGGGGAGAATTTTGGGGAAGGGGCTGTAAACTTAAAAAGCCAAACCCGTTTTTCTGGGCCAAGGCCCTTTTTAAAGGGGGGAAAGGGGCGGGGGGAATTTAAACCCCGGTCCCTTTGGGGGGGGGTTGGGGGGATATAGGGGAAAAAGTGGTGGCAGGGGGTATCGGAGAGGGGTTAAATGGGGCTGTTAAGGGGTATAGCAAAACCCGTGCTGGCAAGGGGCCCCCAAACCGGGGGAGGGGTTTTAAAAAAGGTTTTTTTAGCTATAGCAAACCCCCGTGGGTGGCGCCTTTTTCGGAGAAATCCAAAAAAAAGGTTTTTGTAGCTATACAAAAACCCGTGGGGTGGAGGGGCCCATAAGGGGGAGATTCAAAAAAAAAGGGCTTTTTGCTATTAAAAACCCGGGGGCCCGTGGGGCCTTTGGGGCCAAAAACCTAATTCCGGGACCGGGGGGGGCTCAAAAAAAAAAGGTCTTTTTTTAGCCCTTTTAGCCCCAAAAAACCCCATGGGGTGGGGAGGGGCCCATCAGGGGGAGATTTAAAAAAAAGGTTCCCGGGGAAGCTATAGGGGGGACCTTGGGGGAGCTGATGGGAAAAACCCCTAAAAAGAGGGGGGTAATTTTTTTGGGAATTTTGGGGGGGGAAAATGAAAAAATGGGGAAAATATTTAAAGTGGGCTTTTTTTTTTGCAAATCTTTAAAAAAAAAAAAAGGGAAGCGGGCCCCCTGAGTGAGACGACCCCTTTTTTAAGGGGGTTTTTAAAGGGAATTTTTGTTTTATTTAAATTCTCCTGGGGGAAGGGGGGGGTGGGGGGGGCCTTTTTGGTTTAGGGTTTATGGGGGGAGGCCTTTTTTTTTTTATTTTTTCCCCCTTTTTTGCCCCCCCCTTTCTGTTCCCCTTTTAAATTTCCTTTTTTGGTCTGGGGGTTGGGCGGATGTGAAAACAGGTTTTTTCCGGGGGCTTCCGGGGGGGCCAGGGTTTCCCCCTATATTTAGGGGGAAAATTTAAATTTTGGGGTTTCAAAGCTTTTTATTTTTGCAAGAGAAAAAAAAAATCGGATTTTTTCAGAAAAGATCGGGGAACAAAAAATTTCCCGTAAAATTTTGGGAAAAAGGGCTTTTTAATCACGGGGTGAAAAAGTTTTTGGGCGGGGGGGACCCGGGGTGTAACCCGAACGGTTGTCAACTTCCATCACTTCCAAGGGTGGGCTTGTATTTTGACCGAGGCTGTTTTCTTCAATAATGATGAAGGTAGTGATGCAGCAGAGCTGAGGATGTGGATGCAGCAGAGCTGAGGATGTGATGCAGCAGAGCTGAGGATGTGGATGCAGCAGAGCTGAGGATGTTATGCAGCAGAGCTGAGGATGGACGCAGCAGAAGGGAGGATGTGGACGTTGCAGGCTGAGGATGTACGCAGCAGAGGGTGAGGATTGTGATGCGCAGAGCTGAGGATGTGATGCAGCAGAGCTGAGGATGGACGCAAACAAGGCTGAGGATGTGATGCAGCAGAGCTGAGGGTGGACGCAGCAAAAGCTGAGGATGTTATGCAGCAGAGCTGAGGATGGACGCAGCAGAGCTGAGGATGTGGACGTAGCAGAGCTGAGGATGTACGCAGCAGAGCTGAGGATGTGATGCAGCAGAGCTGAGGATGTGATGCAGCAGAGCTGAGGATGGACGCAGCAGAGCTGAGGATGTGATGCAGCAGAGCTGAGGATGGACGCAGCAGAGCTGAGGATGTTATGCAGCAGAGCTGAGGATGGATGCAGCAGAGCTGAGGATGTGGACGTAGCAGAAACTTTAGATGTGGACGCAGCAGAGCTGAGGATGTTATGTAGCAGAGCTGAGGATGTGGATGCAGCAGAGCTGAGGATGGACGTAGCAGAGCTGAGGATGCGGACGTAGCAGAGCTGAGGATGTGGACGTAGCAGAGCTGAGGATGTGGATGCAGCAGAGCTGAGGATGTGGATGCAGCAGAGCTGAGGATGTGATGCAGCAGAGCTGAGGATGTGACTGTAGCAGAGCTGAGGATGTGCATGTAGCAGAGCTGCGGATGTGGATGCAGCAGAGCTGAGGATGGCCGGAGCAGAGCTGAGGATGTGGACGTAGCAGAGCTGAGGATGTGGATGCTGCAGAGCTGAGGATGTGGACGCAGCAGAGCTGAGGATGTGGACGCAGCAGAGCTGAGGATGTGGACGCAGCAGAGCTGAGGATGGACGCAGCAGAGCTGAGGATGTGATGCAGCAGAGCTGAGGATGTGGATGCAGCAGAGCTGAGGATGTGAATGCAGCAGAGCTGAGGATGGACGCAGCAGAGCTGAGGATGTGGATGCAGCAGAGCTGAGGATGTGGACGCAGCAGGGCTGAGGATGTGGACGCAGCAGAGCTGAGGATGTGATACAGCAGAGCTGAGGATGGACGCAGCAGATCTGAGGATGTGGATGCAGCAGAGCTGAGGATGTGGACGCAGCAGGGCTGAGGATGTGGACGTAGCAGAGCTGAGGATGTGGACGTAGCAGAGCTGAGGATGTGATGCAGCAGAGCTGAGGATGTGATACAGCAGGGCTGAGGATGAGGATGCAGCAGAGCTGAGGATGTGGACGTAGCAGAGCTGAGGATGTGGATGTAGCAGAGCTGAGGATGTGGATGTAGCAGAGCTGAGGATGTGGACGCAGCAGAGCTGAGGATGTGGACCAGCAGAGCTGAGGATGTGATACAGCAGAGTGGGATGGACGCAGCAGAAACTGAGGATGTGGATGCAGCAGAGCTGAGGATGGGGGACGCAGCAGGGCTGAGGATGGGAGTGCAGAGCTGGGGTGTGGACTAGAGATAGGTGTGAGCAGCAACTGAGGAGTGATACGCGGGCTAGGATAGGAGCAGCAGAGCTGAGGATGTGGACGTAGCAAGCTGAGGATGGGGATTCAGAGCTGAGGTGTGGATGTACAGAGGGGGAAAAGTGGGTGGGAATGCTAAGGATGTGGCTGCAGCAGAGCTGAGGATGTGAATGTAGCAGGGCCGAGGATGTGGAAGCAGCAGAGCTGAGGATGTGGATACAGCAGAGCTGAGGATGTGGACGCAGCAGAGCTGAGGATGGGGTGTAGAAAGTTTCAGGCCCCCCTTCCCTGTTAGGCTTTGGGTTTCACTTTGGGTCCCATTTCCCTTCCATTTTTCTCAGCTTCAACCAAATTCCTTTCACTCTTCCCCTACACTTCACTCCCCACTTCCTTTCCATTTTATTTTTTAAATTCAGGTTTTCCTCACCCCCTTTTCCCCCACCCCTTTTTCTACACAAACTCCCCCCCCCTTTCAAAATCCCCACCTCCCCCCCTTTAAATTTTACTCCCCCCATTATTTCGGGGTACTTTTTAATGGGGGGGCCCAAAGCGTTGTCTTGTAATTTATTGCAGTCATTGGTTCCCCGGGCTTTTCCCTTTTCCCGGGTGGGGATTTACAATGAGCAAAAAACAGTAAGCAGTCGTGTCTGTTATAGACTGACCACAGATGGGGCGGGGGTCAGGGTTTTAGACCCTTTTAAAAAAATGAAAAAGGGGGGCTGGGAAATTTCTAAAAATAAACATATAAGGTTGTAAAGAGGGCGTTGTTGTCATTTTGTAGAGGCAAAAGCAAAAAACCCTTTTTTGGCTTAATTTAACCCCAAAGACAGCAGCCAGTAGTCCAAGCCCCGGGTTTTGGGGAGCCCTCGGGGGGAACGTTTATAAACCCTAAAAAAAATTAGGCCGGCGAAAAATAAATCCTCGTGCGGTGGAAACGGGGAAAAAGAATATTTTATTAAAAAACAAAAACGCGTTTCGTGCTAAAAAGCATTTCCCTCAGATGATTAACATTACAGCTTTGGGAAGTGCTTTTTAGCCGAAACCTTATGTTTTTTGTGTTTTTTAAAAAATATATTCTTTATCCCACGTTGCCCCCGCACGAGGGTTTAATGTGGGCCGAGGCCCGGGCCTATTTTTTGTTTTGTGGTTCACGGTTTTATATCTGGATGAGACGTTGCAGAAATGTCATTGGTAACGATTCCCCGAGAAGATTAATGACTTCAGAAGTTTCTGCTAAATTGTAATTAATTTCCAGACTTTGTTATATTCAATATGTTCAGAAAAGGCCGAATAAAGTGACCACCGGGCAAAAGCGGGCGCTCCGCCGCCCACCCCCGGGGGTTTCATACATGGGGCCCAGGACCCTGGGGTCTCCTTGGGAGTCTCTCGATTTGTCACCAAAACCCTTGGTGACTTTTCCAACTCTGCTCAGGACCCTGGAGACCTGCAGGCATCTCCTGGTCAGGTAAGATAAAAACAAAAGGGAAAAAATTTTCCCGGCAGAGTATTTCAGCAATTGATGAGTTATGGGTTTAAAACACTAACCCTTTTTAGGTAGCGCAATTGTTGGGCGCAACTCTCCCAGAGCCTATAATGTGGTCGAGGCTGCCGCCCTTCCTCCCCTGCTACGGTGCAAACAGAATGGGGAGTAATCGTAGGTAGAGAGGAAGTAGTGCTAAAGCTGTGCTAGGACTCGGTAGGGACTAGAGATTTATGTGCATACAAATTACAGGACAACGCGTTTCTCACTCAATAGGAGCTGAGGGAAACGACACTGAGCAGAAAAGC